>JAVTVY010031335.1:0-127282 GCA_036873755.1 Hanleya hanleyi
GGGGTTACAATCGAGCCTATCATCGAAGTATAGAGAGAGCCCCCATTACCGTGACCCAACGCAATGAAGCCCAAGTCCGGCGTGTCTTGTACCCCAGGCCATCGCAGCGAACGACGAAGGCGGTGTACAAGGTCAGCGACCCTGTACGGATCAGTAAAGTCAAGGGCAAGTTCGAGAAAAGTTACTTGCCCAACTGGAGCGATGAGCACTTCCTGATTAAACGGCGCCTACCCCGACAGCGGCGAGTCTATGAACTGGAAGATCTCCAAGGCGAAACGTTGCTGGGGACGTTTTACGACACGGAATTACAGCCTGTTGTAAAAACACAGCAAGACTACTACACGGTGGAGCAGATTTTGAAAACGGAACGTCGACGTGGCAAACTGTTTCATTTCGTGAAATGGCAAGGCTGGCCCAGTTCCTTCAATTCCTGGGTCGCGGCCAACCAGGTGAAACGACTATAAAGCCAGACACCACTGCCGTCCTCCTTCATTCCACGTCCGACCCCAGTGCTATGGACCAACAGCAGCTGCCTCCGAAGACAGCGTCTCGCAAAACGCGCAAAGCGCAAGTGGGCTTTGGGGTGCTATTGCTAACCCTGCTGAGTGTGTTGTACGGAGGTGTGTTTTACGACGTAGCCTATGTCAGTACGTTACTTAACCAACTGAGAACACCAGCCATCAGTGAAACGGGTCTACAGAGAGCACCAGTCGTATCGAGCCCAGTCACCACCACCACCACACCCCGCGTACAAGCCACGTCGAGCTCTACACTTACACCAAGTACACCTACTACGTCTCAAGACCCACCGGATTTCATCCCTCACAGTGAACCGTCCACCCACGTTGTACCCACCCCCAGCACCATCTCTGAACGTGAACAGACAACGACGACCGACGTTGTACCCACCGCCACTCCAGTTCACTCGTACGAAATTTACAAGAGCGGGTTACCACGACAACGGATAGACCTCAAACCATGGACCCTCGGTGGCAACATCCCTTCACCTGCGTCATCGCAGGACCGACGGGCTCCGGCAAAACGCACTTCGTCAGGAAGCTCCTTCAACACGCCGACAGCATGATCACTCCACCCATTGCCCGAGTCGTGTGGTGTTACGGAGAATGGCAGGAAGCGTATGCAGCAATGCCCCACATCACGTTCGTGGAAGGCCTACCCAACCTGGCCGATTTGGAACCCGACACCTTGGTGGTTGTGGATGATCTCATGGCGGAGACGGATGCACGGGTCACCCAACTCTTTACCAAAGGCAGCCATCATCGACGGCTCAGCATCATCTACATTGTGCAGAATCTGTTCAGTAAAAACAAAGAACATCGGAATATCAGCTTAAATGCCCACTACCTGGTGGTCTTCAAAAACCCGAGAGATACCACTCAACTGCTGCACCTGGCGAGACAGATGTATCCCGGCCGCACACCGTTTGCGTTGGAAGCCTTCAAAGATGCCACAACCCCTCAGCACGGGTATATGCTCTTCGACCTCAAGCAAGCCACCCCCGACCACCTTCGACTACGGACCGGCATCTTTCCCGGAGAGACCCACCACGTGTACATGCAAAAATAATGTAAACACATCCACAGTGGCGCCCCCAGCTGGGGTCTGTGTGTTTGATGATGGGGAATAATAAAAAGAATGAATACCACAGCAGGGTTGACTTTGTCTGTGAGGTGGATAAAAAGGGCAGAGTTGTGGGTTCTAGCATTAGTTGTACAGGATGTCTGCGCGAGTACGGAAGCACGCTCCCACGCTCCGTGTATTGAAGACGGCCCCACCCGAGTTAGTCCGAACCATTGTACGCGGTGCGGACCCTGACCTTATACGCTGTCTGTGCGAGATCGGGTACAACCTGTTAAAAGGCAACGTACCACTGACTCAGAAGACCAAGTTGGCCAAGCATAAGACAGGTCTCCGAACCCTAGTCCACAAGCGGGTCCCTCAAACACAAAAGAAAAAGGTGTTACAGAAAGGCGGCTTTCTCGGGGCCATCTTAGCACCGTTGGCCGCTTCCGTGTTGGGTCCAGTATTGGGTGGACTCTTCGGCCGACAATGAACCACACGAAAAAAATGGTCCTCGTCGAACCACGGTTCCTGCAAAACCTCCAATCACCCTACCCTGTCCCACCTACGGTGAAGACCATAAACAGCCTCGATGGAGAGATGCAACAGATCTTACAGAGACCGGGGTTAAGCGACAGTGAGAAAGTACAACGGTACAATGAGACGCTTCAACGGTACATGACGTTCATGGACCAATACAAAACCCTGTCTACCCCAGCAACAGCACCACCACCACCACCACCACCACCACCACGTGACAGACCGCTGACCTCAGCACCGTTCCAACAGCCGGGTGAGGTAGCCCCCACAGCCCCACAGTGGGTGGAAGACGAAGTGCTGAAGAGTGTACCTGCCTCGTTCAAGAAACAAGCTGGCCTGGTATTACAACGGATGAAACAGAATCCTAACATGACTTGGAATGATAAAGGCGAACTCCTGGTACAGAATCAGGTGGTCCCCGGCACCCACATGACGGATTTAGTGAATGATCTGATGCGTCAACGCAGATCGCACACCGATCCTCGAGGATGGGAGGTCTTCGCTCAAGGCTTGAAAGACATGCATGTACCACAGGAATTGGTGGGGAACCCCCACCGCTGGGCCTTTATGCAGCAAACCCAGCAATCACCGAGTGGCCCACTACCTTCTTGGGAAGTCGAATGGGAACCGGAGTCACCCCCCAAAACACCACCACAACGGGCACTTTCTTTTCGCGCCTATAAAAAAACACCCTTGATCAAGACACCCCACATCTCCAGAGCCGTGACACGTAGCAAGTCACCGCGACGAACACGACGCCGCACACAACCGCCCAAGGCGTGGAAGACCTATTAAAACCAACAGCAGCAGCAGGACAGCTCAGTCGCCATGTTTTACCTGACCCTACCCAGTAACAGTTCGCTGGATGTGTTTCCTGACAACACCGTGGCCAAGTACGTCACCCAGTTACCGCAACCGTTACATTTACCTGGACGCTGGGAATGTGCCCTCGTGGATGTCCAATACCCTTACTCGTGGTACAACGTGCGAGCCAATGAAGTGTGGTACGAGGTGACCTACGAAGGCAAAAACACCCGACTCACCCTGTCCGAAGGCCAATACGATACCCCCAAAGAGTTCATGGGTGGGCTGTCAAGACTGATGCATGATAAGGCGCTACGGGGGGTGACGGATAGTGCAGCACGCCTGATAGCCTTGCGCTTCAAGAGAAACGTGTTCTTCGATGTCAACGTACACAACGACAAGGCACAGCTTACCCTCACCGATACCGTGAATGTGAAACTCAGTCCTACACTACAGCAAATGCTGGGTTTCGATCTACAGACGTTCGCTGGTCCCACCCAACACCATGGCGAGATGCCGATGGATATGAAGTCGGGTATGTACGGACTCTACGTCTACTCGGACGTGGTGGACAACCACATCGTGGGCGATATCAACACACCTCTGTTACGGGTGGTCCCCATTAAAAAGACGTATGGCGATCAAGTCACCCACAGTTTCAACCATATCATGTACCTGCCCGTACGACATACCGATATCAACACGATCACGGTGGATATAAGAGATGACACGGGACGAGCGGTGGCATTCGAACGAGGAAAAGTGGTGCTGACACTTCATTTTCGACAAGCACGTGCTCCCCACTTTGCATAATGAAAGTACCTTACGAGTGCGATGCACGCAGCTATGCCGACTATTATGCCCAACAGGCCGGGGGTGGCTTTCCGGTCTTTAGCGGTGCACGCATGCAACGAGGACATGGACTGGGGAACATACTCGGCAGCATTGTGAAAACGTTCCTGCCCTTGGTGACGCGTGGGGTGAAAGCAATCGGCAAACAAGCGGTACGCAGTGGACTGCAAGTGGCCGGTGATGTCTTGGGGGGTACGGCACCCCGACAAGCCTTGAAACGACGGGCCAAAGAAGCGGGAGGCGTCTTGGTGGCCAAAGCACAACGCACCGTAGGGAATAAAAGAGCTGCCCCACCGAGATCACGCACCAGTCGACGACCGACCCAGCGACGACGCACATCCAAGAAGACCCGGGATATCTTTTCTTAAAACATGGCCTTAATCCACGCCGAGTCCTGCCCCTCCACCAACAGTGAATTTGATTTGTGGACCGTGCCGCCCACACAAACCAGTGTCGAACAAGGATTATGGGTGGAGCATCTCCCGCTCTCCAGCATCAACGAAACCGGGCCCATCGAGTTCACCATCAGTAATGCGGATACGGCCTATGTGGATTTAGCCCATACATACTTGTATGTGAAAGCCAAGGTGGTCAATGGAGCTGGCACCAGAATCGTTGACCAAGCAACGGTGGGCCCGACGAATCTCTGGCTGCACTCGATGTTTCAGCAGGTGGATATTTTTCTCAGCGACAAACTCATCAGTGACTCCACCAACACGTACCCCTATCGAGCCTACATCGAGACACTGTTGTCGTATGGCCGAGAGGCTAAAAAATCTCAGCTGACAACCGCTTTATTCTACAGGGACACGGCCGAGCACATGGACACGGCGGACAATGGGGGATATAACAAACGGAAGGCTTTCACTGCGAACAGTGCCTCGGTGGATATGATGGGTCGACTGCATGCAGACATGTTCATGCAAGACCGGTACCTGTTGAACAAGATCCCCATCAAAATCCGACTGATACGGGCGCCTCCCACCTTCGCCTTGATGGCCACTAACGTAGAGGGGCATGTAGCGGACTATAAGATTGTCATCCAAGACGCAGTCCTGTATGTCCGAAAAGTGAAACCGAATCCAGCCGTTCAATTGGGACACATGAAAGCCTTGGAAACAAAACCAGCCCAGTACCCTATCCGACGTGTACAAACCAAAGTGTTCTCTGTGCCTGCTGGAAATATGGGCGCCAACAAAGAAAACCTGTTCCTGGGGGAACTACCCAAGCGATTGATCCTGGCCTGTGTGGAAAATACCAGTTTCAGCGGAGCCTACCCAGAGAATCCGTTTGACTTTAAACATTTCGGCATCAATTTTGTGGCCCTGCATGTGGATGGACAACAGGTGCCAGCCACGGCCTTAACCCCGAACTTTGGGCGGAGGAATTTCATTCGAGCCTATCAGAGCCTGTTTACAGCCACCGGTCAAATAAACCAGGACGAAGGGAATATGATCAGTCGGGAGGACTACGGGAACGGATACACGTTGTTCTGTTTCGATCTGACCCCCACCTTAGAGAACGACCATCAGCTGGCCCTGACCAAGCAAGGCAATTTACGGTTGGAAATCCACTTTGCACGAGCCCTGGCGACCACCGTCAATGTGATCTGCTACGCCGAGTTTGACAACATCATTCAAGTGGACAAGGCGCGCAACGTCCTGTGTGACTTCTCCACCTAACATGGATACAGACCAGATAACCACCGTGCTGGAGAATGACCCAGAGACACGTAGGGTCTTTCAAGGGGTGTTCGCCCGAGATGTGTTTCCATTAGACCGTATGTATCCGGCTGCTTACGTTCTCAACACGGACCCGATGGATCGACCCGGTGAACACTGGGTGGCCGTGTACTTGACAGAAGAGCAGGGGGAATACTTTGACCCGTACGGTCTGCCACCCCTCCATCCCGATTTAACAGACTTCATGGATCAAGGCACAGAGACGTGGTGTTGGAACAGTCAAACGTTGCAAAGCCTGACCAGTGGCGTGTGCGGACAATATTGCTTGTTTTACCTGTACCATCGATGCCGGGGAAGACCCTTATCTACTATCGTACAGATGTTTGACGAGTACTCCCAGGCCGAGGACCGCGATGTACTCGTCTATGACTGGGCCGCCCATCATTTCAATGTACAAGCCCCGTTCTGGGCTTGAATTATTTCAATGTACATACGCCCGCTGTTCTGGGCTTCAGTTAATGACAAGCCCCTTGTTCTGGGCTTCAGTTAATGACAAGCCCCTTGTTCTGGGCTTCAGTTAATGACAAGCCCCTTGTTCTGGGCTTGAGTTTTCACGTGGTTGTTCTCACGTTGTTGTTGTTCAATGAATAAAAAAATGAGATCTCACCAAAAAACCCTGTCTTGTGTGTTTTATTCCTGATGCATTAATGCCCAATGCGGAGATTCAGTCAAACTGAAATCAGTGGTGTAGGATGGGACCAAAATGTAACCCATCAAGTTTAGAATGCAAGAGCACTATAGTAAAAATAGAGAGCCAATGAAATCAGCCTACAGACCAAGTACGTGTTTTTGGTCTAGGTTTGGAGCGGGCATTTCATTGAGGTACGTGTATACGGTGAGTGAAAAGACTCGTCCAACACGTATCGATTATGACTATCAGTGCTAGGTAACCCATCAAGGTTAGAATGCAAGAGCACTATAGTAAAAATAGAGAGCCAATGAAATCAGCCTACAGACCAAGTACGTGTCTTTTGGTCTAGGTTTGGAGCGGGCATTTCATTGAGGTACGTGTATACGGTGAGTGAAGAGACTCGTCCAACACGTATAGATTATGACTATAAGTTCTATTAGCCAATCAGTGGCCTAGAATGGAGCCAAAGGTAACCCATCCATGTCCAGAAAAACATTACCCGGGTGTACAAGAACCCAGATGTAGGCGCGGACGTCAGCGAAAGCACACCGTGAATACCCCAATTCGATTGGCTGATTGTTCGATCGCTGATTGGTTCTTTTTCTCGACCGCTGATTGGCTCTTTTTCTCGACCGCTGATTGGTCCACATGGAACTGCCCATCTTTCCCAGGTTCATCTAGAATCCCCCTTTTTTTGTGCTCAAGCTCTGACTATAGCGATACCGCAACATTGTCTCATTGGACATTGGACCGTCTGACCTGGAGGTCACCCTTTGACCTTTTCACCCGCGTCCGCGCGCGCGCGCGCACTGCCGGGGATGACGCGGGATGACGCGCGCGCGCGCGCTGCGGGGCGCTGGGGCGGGAAAACACCCCGGCGGTTGAACATTGCAACTCTTGTATGTTTGGAGGTAGTGTTTAGTGAAAACCCGGAAGTGACGTGACAACCCACGTCACCTGCGTATATACTCCTGTAAAATAGAGCCGATTTTATTTCTTTGGAAGGGACAAGGTGAATTGCGCTTTTTATACTACTAAACTGTGATGTAGATTACATCTTACATAGGCCTTAAGGCCGTGATATGCATATGAAGTATTCTGGGGCATGGTCAATACTTTCCAATTTTCCCTTCGTCTACTACTCGCCGATTTTTTTGATTTATTTATTTATTTATTTATTTCCTCGAGAGCTTTAAAATAAGACCTCACTCTACCCCATCGGGCCACTAGTGCTCCAACATGTCCATCCCGTATGGATTGATACATACCAATATCCAGTATATGAGTGTATATGGGTCTATATGGATCTATATACAAGCCTACGCGGTACTTTCAAATTTTTTTCCATCGTATTCTACATGATCAACCTCATAGCTCATAGTAAAAGCCATAAAAAAACCCGATCACCCCTATACCCATTCAGGCTAAATATAGCGGACATGATCTTCGAATTGGTCTAGTCCGAGTTGTCTCCCTTGCACCAAAGCGAATAGATGGCGCTGTGGTTTGAACGACTTTATTATCCGGGGAAATTTTGGTGTTCAGTAGCCATTTTGTTAGCGTTTTGTTAGCGTCCTGCATACGAAGGACGATTTCACTGATCATTGTGTTGTTTTCTGAGCTGGGGAACATTCTCTGTCGCAGTTTATAACGGAACTTTGTTCCTTTCGGTGTCCGCTGAGATGAATAATGTGATCTGCATCATGCATCGCCTGCATGTATACCCGTAGACTGTAATCGAGAGAGTGTGCTGTGTTGTGTTCGAGCGGACGCGTAAATTTGTGTGATATCAGACAGGAAACGTGAAAATTGATATTCTTTCACAGATTTCGAAGTGTAGACAGTTCTGGTGAGCTGAACGCAGCCTTTATGTGCAGCGATTGAACGATGATGTAGGCCACCGAACAGGTTTTGTGGAATCAACATTCTGTAACACGCCTCCCTTGACTGGAGGGATTTTATCGGACATCTGCAGTACGGAACGCTATTTTGTTGCATACATTCGCTTATCGTGGCAGTCCGTATAATTTGTCAATTTTTGTGTTTGGTTTCGTGAGAGAGGACGACATTCGTTTTCATCAGTGCAAAACTACCGCTCCCGTACCACAACAGTGAAAGCTGGTGGATGAAATTCTACTCCACGGGAACGAATGAATGGAATATCTTACCAAACTCTCAGGTAGGATGTGGGTTTCAGGGGTTCACCGGGTGTGACAATTTCTTTATAATGATTTGTGATAAAAGCGGGTAAAACCTAATGTCAAAATCTCGTTGAAGGTCACGGAGATGTCGATTTATTGCTGATCAGCTGATTTCCAGGACAGACAGACATTATCTCGGCTCTTTTCTCTTCGAAATTCTTATAATTTTCTCAATACAAATAAATATTTAAATTGACTCTGAGTTTTCTGTTGGCATTATTTCAGCAATATTATGCACTAAAATCTGATGATTCGAAATAAAACTAGGAAATTTTTATGCTTGAACAATGATAACAAAAGCACACTCATATACAGTGAGCATAGCTTGCACTCATTCACCCTTGGCGGCCATGCATATCTTGTACTCATTGACACTTGGCGGCCATTTTGTACCCACCTCCCACCAAATCACACTCGCGGCCATCTTGTACCCACCTCCCACATCTCACTCACACTCGCGGCCATCTTGTACCCACCTCCCACATCTTGCACTGACTGACACTGGCGGCCATCTTGTACCCACCTCCCACAGCCCACTAAAAGTATAAATACGTGTATATTGTGACATTTATTCACCCATACAATCATGAATTCAACAAGACGTGCGCTGTTTACACATCACCCCGCTAGGGACCCGAGAAATGTCGCTACAGAACACAGAGAGCTGGTTAGCGTTCAGGAAAATGATGGAATGATGGTAACCACCAGTTTTCAAAGGGAATTGGAAAACGAAACAACCATCTTAACACGCAGTACAGAAGAATTAGAACAACTCCGGCGAACTGTCGAAGAAAATGCACAATTGACAAGACTAAGGGATGAACATGACACAGAAATAAGCACGATGGAAACCATACAAGAACCTGATAATGACTCAACTGATGAGGAACTACAAGATGAACTGCCATGGTTAAATAGTAGACGTGGGCCAACGACAACGCCTGGTGAAATTCCAATGATTTCAACTACCGCCGAAACTCCGCCACAACAATGCTGTGGGTGTGAAGCCGAGATAACTCGCCTGAACAACTTGATTAATGGACTGAAAGAAGACATGATTAAAATGGACGAGGAGATTCACAGACAATACGAACAACTGGATAAAGAGCAGAAAATATCACGCTGTAGCATATGTACAGATGACGAAAGCGAGTTTGCTGTTTTACCATGCGGTCATTTATGCCTATGTGCGGGTTGTTGGGTGACACTGACGTGTGTAGGAGACATGTGCCATTGCACTGAGGCCGGCGAGAACCATCTGAAAATAAAATGTCCAATTTGCCGGAAACATGTAGGAGGGATAAAGAAAATCTACCGTGCCTAAGTGTGGTGGTGTAACACTAACGGCCCTTTTCAGGGCCAACCATCTTCCCCGGAAAGAGGAAACTTCTAAAAGCACAAAAATTAACATCAGACCCCATCATTGTTATCCCCAAAGAAAAAAAAATTCAATTTTTTCAATTTTTTAACAATTAAATATTGAAAAAACGGAAAAAGGGGGATTAGAAGGGGGGGACAAGGGGGAGGGAAGGTTGATGGAATGGCCAAAATTTTTTTTTTTATTTTAAAAACAAGGAAAAAAAGATTAAAATGGAACCCAAAAAAACTTTTTCATTTTCTATGTTTTTTAACAATTAAATATTGAAAACAAGGCAGGGAAAAAGGGGGCGGGGTCGGGAGGAGGGAAGGTTGATGGAACAGCCAATCTAGGGAAGCCCCTAATGGGCCAATGGGGACGAGTGAGGTATCAAATTGAAGCTTAGGTGAAGGGGCATCTGATGCACTGGGTATGGGATTGAACTATCACCCTTCTGCGCATGCGCGGCAGTGAAGGGGTATAAAAATAGCCTTTTTGGAGCTGGGGATAGCCAAAAAAATTTTTTCTGCTAGATATTCATTGGTACGTGATACTTTTGATAAGGTTGAAGGGCTATCTAATGGACTGGGTGGAAGGTTGAATTAGGGTGATTCTGCGCATACGCGACGGCCTAAAGGTATGAAAATACACGTATTGGAACTAGGGAACAAAAGAATGAACACTAAGCATTTTTTGTAATTTTCGTCTACTATTTTTTATTAACACAAATAGAATGAACGTATTCACAAGGGTATTGAATTTAATACAATTATATCTGAATATTGAATGTTTTAATACAATTATACGCTCTCAAACCACTTCAATGAAGGTGTATGGTAATAAATGTTCTGTTCAACACTTGTTCTCAATAATTCGCCATCAAGACTTGTTTGAATTCATCATCAGCTTTCCGTCCTTGGTGCACGTAAATGTATGTTATAATTTCTTCACGTGGAATTTTGGACAGGCAAGCCGCTTCAACTCCCAGGGCAATTTCCGTCTCCGTCACGGCCTCCAGTGCTTCAGTGATCATTGCGTATGAAGGTACTGGAGTGTGCTGTGGAATTTTAGGTCTGATGAGCTGCAAGACTGTATCGATGTACTTGAGGTAAATATAGTGAGACACCTGGTAGACGAGAGCTGAACCAATGGAACTTGCGAGACTCTGTAACTTCCGCCAGGCTGTTAATTTGAAAGTGACACCCTGAGGACAAGGTACGAGCTGTTGCGTATCTAACTGCATACGCCATTTACGAATATGAACGAGCAGCTCATCGTTGTAATAAGCACAGCTCACATAAATGTCGTCACCCACATGAAATTTCGCTTCATCACGCCCGTCGTCGCGAATAACTGCATCGATGGCGTAATCAAGGGTCTGCAGTTTTTGCCAGCTCTCTAAGTTCAGGGCAATATGCTTACCGGGTTTGTCGCCAAAGCCCGCCGCATTCAAATGCAATTCTGCGTCTTTCACACTCACTGTCAAATAAGGTGAGAGCTCCCAAATGTCCCTGTGGGCTGCCTGGTAAGCTTGCTGGATCAGATTATTAATCTCCTGGACAGACAGAGGAAGTTCTACCTCTTGTTTCACAGGCACTTGCTGGGGTACAACTACTGACTCAGGTATAACTAACGGTGTTAGTCGGGGGCGTTTGGAGCGTGAAACGCGTTTGGCAGGTGTAGTACTCGCCTCTGGGGTAGTGTACGCACGTTTGCTAGCTGTAGTACGCTGTTTAGTAGTGGTATCCATTACTAACACATCAGCATCTTGAGTACTATCTTGTATAACGTGGTCATCGTGGGCTTCAAGTAGATCTGCTAGTTCGTCATTTCCCGCCATCCTCAATCCCGCCATGAAGGCTAGACATCCATAGTAGGTAAACTGCGGTACATCATCGATGAGGGCTGTGTTTTGGGCTGAAGTGGTTTTCTCCGCCATGATTTCTTCGGCGCGCTGTTCCAGTAGTATGTTTTCCTTCTGCATAAGGAAATCACATAATTCACCCACATTCCGCATCTCTTCAATCAGACGAACACGGTACTTTGCAAGCCTGACTAAAAATAATGATAATGACGCCATGACTATGGGCTCCAGGCTGGTGAGCAACTGCTACGGTGTAAAAGTATTATTACAAGCGGCTAGGCAGGCAGGAGGACTGGCTGGCTGGCTGGCTGGCTGATCAAGTCAGGTCAGGTAAGTCAGATTGAATACACCCTTTCCCTAAAAATCAACTCCTTTTATACATTTTACTACTCGCGGCCATCTTGTACCCACCTCCCACATCATGACACTGGCGGCCATCTTGTACCCACCTCCCACATGGCGGCCATCTTGTACCCACCTCCCACATGGCGGCCATCTTGTACCCACCTCCCACATCTTCCACTGGCGGCCATCTTGTACCCACCTCCCACATCATGGCGGCCATCTTGTACCCACCTCCCACATCATGACACTGGCGGCCATCTTGTACCCACCTCCCACATGGCGGCCATCTTGTACCCACCTCCCACATGGCGGCCATCTTGTACCCACCTCCCACATGGCGGCCATCTTGTACCCACCTCCCACATCTTCCACTCCCACATCTTCCACTCACTGGCGGCCATCTTGTACCCACCTCCCACACATCACGCATGCGCACACCGCCCCAATACCGCCCCATTTTTTTTTCTGCGCACACTTATGACGTCACACAAGGTTCTGCGCATGCGCAGTGAGGCGCTATTTCGCCAATTTAGCCTTTGTATACTACTCACCTGCCAGTAGTAGCTTAATAAAATATTGTTATATATTTATATAGGGATAGAACAAGCCCCATGGGGTTTTATTCCCGCCGATGACTTACTAGTTGTTATACTAAGTAATTATATAGAATTATATTCCACAACTAGGCTCTTCAATATTTATATATACTGTATACTTGGTGAATCTAATAAAATAAATAAAATAAGCCCCAGAAATGTGTGTTGCCGAAAATGCGATTGGCCACAGTGTGACGGTTAAGGATATTCTGGGAACTAAGGACGGACACTTATCCCTAATGTAGACAAGGACGCCATATGTTTATTGCACTAGTCGTTAAACGGTACAAGTTTAGCCAACAATATAATTACTATGGTACTATAACAACTTAGTAATTATCAGTTAGTATAGATTTAACTAATTGTGTTTTAGTAATTCTAGAAGAAGATAAATCCTTGACAAGGAAATTGAGTTGCAGGCTTGAGAAGGCTTTTTGCTACATTTTTCTAATACTAGTTGACCACTATTTTATACCTATGTATTATATAGTTGGATCACTTAAATGAAATTCGAAAAAACGTCAAGAAGCGGTGGATATACAATCAGATAATATAGAAAATATATAGCCAGGAACAGTTATTAGAAGTGCCCGGACGGGTTTTTGATGGAGGGTTAAGACTGAGCCTAGACAGGTACATTTGGTGTAGCATGCAGTCTTGCTATTTTCAAAGCATTGTCTCTAGGGGGGGGGGGGGGGATGGGGGATTTAATATAGATTTAATTTTTGTAATTTTCGGGTCACATTGCTTTTCTCCACTGTAATGTAAGAACTATTAGTGTAATGGAAAAGAGAATGGGTCTCTATCAATGATGTCAGTAAGATATCATGCTGTTCATATTGTCAATGATGTCAGTAAGATATCATGCTGTTCATATTGTCAGTGATATCAGTAAGGTATAATGATGTTCCTATTGTCAATGGTGTCAGTAAGATATTATGATGTTCCTATTGGCAATAATGTCAGTTAGATATGATGTTCCTATTGGCAATAATGTCAGTTAGATATCATGATGTTCCTATTGGCAATAATGTCAGTTAGATATCATGATGTTCATATTGTCAATGATGTCAGTAAGATATCATGCTGTTCATATTGTCAGTGATATCAGTAAGATATCATACTGTTCATATTGTCAGTGATATCAGTAAGGTATAATGAGGTTCATATTGTCAATGATGTCAGTAAGATATTATGATGTTCCTATTGTCAATGGTGTCAGTAAGATATCATGATGTTCCTATTGGCAATAATGTCAGTTAGATATCATGATGTTCCTATTGGCAATAATGTCAGTTAGATATCATGATGTTCCTATTGGCAATAATGTCAGTTAGATATCATGATGTTCCTATTGGCAATAATGTCAGTTAGATATCATGATGTTCCTATTGACAATAATGTCAGTTAGATATCATGATGTTCCTATTGTTAATGATGTCAGTAAGATATCATGATTATCCTATTGTTAATGATGTCAGTAAGATATCACGATCGTTCTATTGTCAATGATGTCAGTAAGATATTATGAGATTCCTATTGCCAATGATGTCAGTAAGATATCATGATGTTCTTATTGTCAATGATGTCAGTAACATATCACGAGGCTCTCAATGATGTCAGTAAGATATCTTGATGTTCCCATTGTCCAATTCGTATCAGTATTCCTTTATCCAAATAATTGTTTTCCACGATATCATATCCAGTCATGCCCTTCAGTCAATAAGTGGTTAGCGGTTTTCATTGATATATGTCGTCGAATTCTCATAAATGACATCTGTTTTTTGAACATCTTTAGAATGGGACACTGATAGCCTGCTGCTGGTGCGATACCGAATGAACCTCAACACCGAAATGTCTAATAACCCACTACTCGGAGATCTACGAGGCGGCCATTCATTGGTGCTAATCTTGGTAATCGTGGAGACGATGTTGGATGCATTTTCCGTGCCAGTGGTAAAATAAATTACATGTCATTGGTTTCAATAATACATTAGTTCATTATATTCTTCATTTTGATAAACAACGACTCTTGTTGTTCGAGTATACCAAAACCGCATCCAAACTGATGTATTCGAAATGCAAATATTCTATAATCGCCGTGATTGAAATCGTTCATCTTCATAAGTAGTGTAGAAATGGGCGCTTCGGGTCACATGATCAGGATCAGGTCACTATCACGATCGAAAGTGACGTCATCGACGGAAGTGACCTAGTCACATGAAACCAAATAATCAGCGGAAATGACGTAATCAGCGGAAGGGACGTATTCATCGAAAGTGATATTATTACCGGAAGTGAAATCATCACCGGAAGTGATGTCACCACAGAAAACTGACGTAACGCAAGATCGGGGCCAAGGTTTAAGTTCATTATCGGGGAGGCAAGATTAGAGTGAAGGTTCGGGATTAAAATAGACCAATCAAGATCATGAATACGACTACCATGTTTGATCACCTGATACCGCGGGTACATCCCGTGTCCATTGTTGCGGGGAAATATATAGACCCTTGTAGTTTAAAGAAAGGGGACCTTTTCTTTAAAATTTCCACTCCATACCTTGATGACCGATACCGTGTGACCTATCAGAATCCTGTATACGACCGCCATGTTTCATCACGTGATAGTTCAATCCATAGAGATTTATCATAGTCAATCACCACAATTATCATACTAGTGCAGGCGCAATTCAAGCTTCATTAATCAATTGGTAAACAATTCAACATGAAGTTTACAATAACAAAGATTCTCATACCGAATTCATTCATCCTAAATCTGTTCCATTCATAAATTTATTGGTGTGTCGGAGGATATATTGGTGAGTGAGGATATATCCGTTTTCCGCTTTTTACAAACAGCTCCAAATCTAATCTCACCCACAGGCAACAAAAATGTAATGAGCTGTTACATTATTATGCGCGCGCTGTATTACTCGAAACATGTCACATAATTTGGTTTCTAACTATGCAGTTATGTCAACCATGCCATTATATATTTCAATCATGTCATGAATAACATCAGTGCGGTACTATATGAAGACAAACGCAAATGAACTCTTTTTGGGTAGAGCAGTTTTAGAAAATTTACAGACCTGTGGCGCGGTTTAACAACACAATGGCGGAATTTTCATTGAAAAAATGACGGGGATGGGTGGGGTAGGTATCTATGACTACAACCTGAAAATAGAACCGGTATACGTTCTTTCATTCATGCATTATCCATCACGCGCTGGTGATCCATGCCAATCAAAACGACAAACCAATGAAATATCATCGAATCATACGAACTGTTCCTTCCGTTCTACATTTTTACTACGGTGGGGCAGAGATCATTCCTGCAGCCGTTTAGACGAAAGGTATATGCAATCGAAGCCAGATTGCCCCTAACAAAGCCAGACTTCGGCGGGAGTAAACTCTTTGATCTTCACGCACGCCGTCTGGACATGATGCCATATTTGGATACTGTTTCTCGACAATGTTTATATATTGGTCCACGTGCTACCGTGTGTAATTACTGTGGGCGTGATTTCAACAAGCTAGTCACCTGATTGGCTAACAAATGTAGTTTCAGATTCGCATGGGAATTATATAGGGCTAAATTCAGATATAATATTCCGTTATATTATATTTGAGTTTACTGAGATTGTAGGATTGCCGTCACCAACGTCATATAAGAAAGTATAGGGAAGGAACACAACGTATTTCTAATCTTATAGGCTCGATCACGAATTACAAGCGTCTAGTCCGTCATTCATAATCCAGCCGTCGTCCATTAGAGAATATCCGCGTCCATAATCCAAAGACCTATTCCATTTTCCACATAACAGTATTAGCACCAAATTCAAAAAGACAATCATAGTATACATAAACATAGGCTTGTTTCCTGCAAGAGAGAAGCGGTCAACAGTTTTCAATGATGCCGGCAAGACATCATGATGTTCCAAAAATATCAAATCCGTATCGCTGATCAGTATTCTTAATCCATAATATTCGTTATAGAGTCGTCATCTAAAAAAAAGATGTATCTCAGTCACGCTTTGATTGTGACTGTTCATATGAGTACCATGAGGATCTTGAAGTAAATGGGTTCATACGGCCCCTAGCCCCGGGTTAAGCGGAATTAGACACAAGTTACGAAACGTAGCGCCATAGATCTTGCACGCTACGTTCGTATTTTGCTATCAGCATGCGATATGTATCGCCAAATTTGAGAAACTTTGAGTGGAGGCGCTTGGTGGAATAGCCCTGTTTTATAAGTTTCTGCAACAATGTTTTGTGACGTTGATTAAAATCATCACATTTAACACAGGATTAAGGTGGAGGTCACATGACGTTAAAGTGTATGATTGCCAATAGGAGGGTCCAATACATGACGTTGGCCATTGATATTTCTCGCCAACGCCATGTATTGGACCCGCCTATTGGCAATCCTACTCTCTAACGTTACTCGCCAATATTCGGCTTGATGTTGTGATGTCTCGCTAATGGCTCGTGCGTGGTGACCAAGCATTCGCACAAGGATTTCCTCCAGAATTTGGTGGAAGGGGAAAAGTGTCATATAATGGTTGAATATCGAATCAATAATATGATCCACACGAACAGAGTTTATTTGAGGCAGGTAATAATGATAAAATTATGGCTACAGTTCGCGAAGTAGTCCCTTGGCTGTGTTGAGGATATTCAACATGACTGTGTCCATGCTCATCTGGGTGCTACTAACATCACACGGACAACAAGGAACCTTCTAATTAACACAACGGACCATAAAATGACAACAAATTCGTTGTCGAAAGCGATCATACTAACCACATTGCCAAGGCAGTAGACGTTCGTAATATAACCATACTAATGTATATGGGGAGTTCATTGTTTCCCTTTCGGATCCGTTGTGATGTGTTTTGGGTCTGTAGTGTTAATTTGAGGGCCTGTTGTGGTAATTTGGGTGTTCGTTGTGTTCAGTTGTGTTATTTTGACTGTCAGTTGTAGTGGGGGGGGAGGGGGGGCACTATCACAGCCCAAGAGGCGATGGTCCAAGATCGCCGGAGATGCGTTCTGAGCGTTTTCCCGGAAATAAAACTGATCATACTGCATGCAGATTTATGGTTGTATTTTCACGATTTTTACGCAGTTATAAGCACGCATCGATATTGAAAACATGGTACCTCATGCCTGCATCTATTTGACTTTCTAGTCATATTTAAAACATAAAAAGCTCCGAAGTTCCAGATCTCTGGAGATGCGTTCTAAGCGTTTTCCCGAAAATAAATTCGAACATAATGTATGCAAATTTATGGTTCTATTTTCACGTTTGTTTCACATTTATAAGCACGCATCGATATTGAAAAAAATCATACCTCATGCCTGATTATGTTATATTTAACGCATCAAAACAACACATCAAAAAACTATGACCTTTACATCATGGAACATTAGAACCAATATGATTCCGATTAATTTACATTAAGCTTAAATAAGCGACCCTCACAGCCTGGCAGGCAAGGGTCCAGGGGCCGCCAAGGCCCCGGAAGCTTCGGGGTCTCAGGTTGCCGGAGATGCGTTTTCCCGGAAATAAATCTGAACACAAGATATATAGATTTATGGTTCTATTTTCACGTTTGTTTCGCATAAACACACATCGATATTGAAGAATATGCCCGACTCCATTTGACTTCCTGGTTTAACACAAACAAAACAGGCCTATAACACACCACTACACGTCCTGGCTCTCTATCTGTACTTTTTATATGGGAACATGGTCAGTTAGGAGTGCCGAAAAGTGTGGAGGGTGGGCGGGGGGGGGGGGGGCCCAAAGATATTCGCCCCCCCCCCCAAATCAAATGTGGGAGGGGCCCGGGCTCCCCTGTCCCCCCCTCCCCCCCCACTTCTGACGCCACTGTTAGTAGGACCCGTCGAAAGAAGCCCGTTCTGCTATCGATGACGTCAGCCTTCGTATCTGGCTTTGTTGTGAACACACCAAGGCAAGATGGCCACCTACCATGATCGAGATCAGAGTCTCAACGAAGGACTATATCTATTATATAGATTGTCTGGAGACCCAATTTGCCCCCATCAACCGTAACACGCCATATACACTAAATTGGGATTCTAAGTATGCGCGCTGAATATTGGAAGGTGCTCCGCGAACCGTTGTTCCGATAACACCGGTTGCGCATCGTGTCGTATGACAGGTAGATGGTGTTAGAAATTGAGATTTCTTTCAGTTTTCATCTGAGGTTATGTGCAATACTTAGGGACAGTCGTCATTACGGTAGATCTGCTTCATAGCAGAACACCTTGTACTGCTTTTGCAACTAAAAGTAATAAATTTGGCATTTTTATTTTAGAATGCCTTTTATTTGCTTGCTAGATCGTACATGTGTGATTTAGTGATAATTTACTAGTAGCTTTCAAATGCCACTAAGAGTTTATAAGTGTAAAATAAATTTTTCTCATTGCGTTATCTGTATATTATTCCACAGATCTATCAAGATCTGTCAACGCCGACGTCGGGGAAAATCCACATCTTTCAAAATCTGATGCATGACAAAAAGGGTTCAGAGCAAAGCGTTTCCTTCCTAATTCTAGAAAGCGATTTCAACGAGCTAAAGCTAAAGCCATGGACAAACGTACCGGGAGTATTTCTGTCAGATAGGTACAATGGCGTTGCAATTACAGAGTTTTCCACAATAAGAGACTTGGACGTTGTGAATAGGTGGAGGTGTAGAGACTTGAAGATCAACTCGCCGACCCGTGTAGAAGATGAAGAGACACATGTATGTATATGTCAATACTGTACTCTAATTTTTAAACTTTTCTAGAGAACGTTTGTAGAGCTTTTAAACGATGAGAGATGATGGAACTGTTAAACAGGCTATCAATAATGGCGATCATGTCATTGGGTATTGTAATGGTGGGTCTAGATTGGGGGATGTGTGGAAGGTAATGTAGAAGGTACACAGCCAGACAAAAACAAAACAGTGGTGGTCAATGACCGTATATGTCGATGAGGCTTGGTGATTACAATTTGATGGCAAATTGTGATGAGGTGTAACTTTATCACTGTTAAATGGTGATGATCGCAGTGCATCATCAACTTGTTCCTAGCGCTCTTTCATTATGATCGGTATGGTCGCAGACGGACAGGCGGGCGAAAACAATGAACTCATCCATTCAAAGTTAGGATATATAATAGGTTCCTCAGGCTATTGCGCTATAGAGATACAGAATGAAAGAGGCCGAGCAAAAAACAACATCTAACGAAATCTTCAGTAATCATGGATATGAATTATGCAAAATTCGTATCTGTAATGTTAACGGTTCAACACAGTTTCGATATCGTGCAAGAGAGCTGCATAGAGAAGACACAAACCGTATACCCCCGTCCCTCCCCCTTTGATTTGCTGTGAGGTCATAGGAAAGCGATAAAGTGTCATCAAGAAACTCAGAATATCCCTGGTCCCAAACTTGTTCGGTCACCGCGACCAAGTAATTTTGAAAGTGGACAGCGCCTGAGTGTGTGGTTTCGTCAGCTCTTCTACGCCTCGTACTATCCTAAACAAAGTTGCTTCTGCATACATTCGAATTTTGCCTGAACGTTTTTCTATTTATCTGTTTATCGTGTCCATTTCTCGGACTGCTGTTTGTCCCATTTCTCTCCACTAACATCTTTATCTCTGTGCTTGTTTTACAATACCGATACTGTCGAGAAGGTACAACCTCTCAGGAAAAAAAAGCATAAGAAACTAATTGTTTTCAGGAAAGCATCCAAGTAGAAGAGGAACTGGCTTTGTTCAAAGTTAGTATCAAGCTTAATCCGAAGAAATGTGTAGGTAACTTACAGACGTCTTTCACCCCGACCAATCAACCTACCATGCTGGAGTTGAAGTTTGTCTCTCAAAGGTAAGAGCAGAATAATCAGTTGAAATATGCAATAGTAATTATATTGATCCCACAAATATCATAAACAATGACAACTTTATATTATAGTATGCATGCAGTAATATAAATAAATTGTAACCCGAGTAAATCTTCTCGCTCCTATACTGGAAACAGTCTGAGAGATAATTACCTACATCGGTAGGTCTGGGGGTCGAGATTTCTTTAATGTTTATTGGACATCAATCTAATATCCAGGGATATGCAACCCAAGAATATTTCGTTCAATTTTATCTTGAACGAGTAAAAAGCAGGTCCCTTCTTAACCCCGATTCACCATTTCTCTGTCTATCTTCCTGAGAGACCCATCCCTGTTCAAACCATTCCTGTTCTAATATAGCATTAATCTGATTGGCTGGTCCAACGGGGGTTGAATGAGAGTACAAGAACACGAGATTGTATGCCATCCATTTAAGTATCTCCAAGGTTACATCAAACCCTACCTTATAGACACGCATCTACTTGAGATTTATCGACTCTCTGTACTACTATTCCTCATTAGGGCCCCATTCACGATCTTAGTTCATTAATAATATCGGTGCCCAATAACGTGGTCACCGGTATGTTCATGTCAGAAGGCATAAGATTTTCTTCAGTTCTACTGCACGCAAAAGGTATCATTCTAGGGCTGTTTATTTGTATATAGAATTGCTTGAATTTCTCATCAATAATATCTATGTGAAAGTCGGCAATACCATAAAGCAACAGCGTATATGTATCCCAATGGGTACAAATTGTGCATCATTTTGGCAGATCTGTATCTGTTCTTGTATGAATATGCTTATATGCAGGAATTCTCAAAAGATAACCGTTCCTAACTCCGGTCATTCTCATCCAATAAAGACGATCTCCTTGCACTGGATAATCCCTATATTAGCGACGCTGTGAAGGATATATACCCCATTCGAAGGAAACTTCGATATCCCAAATGAAGCATCATATCGGGACATATTCCTTTACAAGAACTGCCGCGGCTTTCTCTCACCTCGAACTTTCGACAAGAGAGATGATAACAATTTGACATAGTTAATTACCCATTTCTGGATAGCAATACTCCAGAAGGACCTGCATACGGCGTATACACATCTCGTCTGGTAGCATTTGCTATATCATGTGCAGACTGTGATGATATTTAATCAACGCCACAGAATATTATCGTAGAAACTTGTCAAAGAGACTGTTCCACCAAACGCCGCCATTCAAACACAGTTAGTTGATGCTAACTGTCATAAGAAATGGGTATTTCGTTTATTGATGCAGATTTGTTTTTATGGACGACGGCTGAAAATTAAATATCGGGTCTGACGCTTGATATTGTCTTTGCGTTTCATTATCCTAGTCCGATTTGAGCAGCCAATCTGGTTAAGTTATACATTATAGACAGCTTGGTGATGAATTACGTGACACTACTCACCATCTCCACTGTACATTGGGTGTTGGGATGTTGCTCCTGGGCCCAATCCAATGGGTGCAAGGTGTCGACGTGGCTGAGGACTGTCTCCAACAATGAAGGTTTGGTCGAAGACGCGGATGTTGAAGCTAGGATAGTAATACCACAAGTAGTCTCTCTCTTTATGGCGTAGGATGTACCCGGAAGCCAGATTGAGTCAAAAGGCGATGACTTGGTCGTTAAAGATCGCGTAAATGCATTCGAGTAGGTCGTACAAGTAAACATCGTGGTGGTTGAGAGAGTGTTTTACAACGCTATAAACCGGTTCAAATCCATTTCACTGTGTACTCCATGACCCCTGAGAATTCCACTTAATGACTATATATTTTCGGTACAACCGGTTCAAACCTCTCGACTCGGAATAACGGATCGACTTCCATGGGACCAAATCATCTGTCCTCAAGAGTGGCGGAAGCGTAGGGCCGTGTACGTCCTTCATGAATGGCACGATGATGGCGTCTCAGTTGACTGTCACATTTGGGAATCGACCGAACTCCTCACAGTAACACGTGGATGCCAAATGGAGTGCACGTTTGTGGCAGTGTAAATTGCTCAAGCGAGGAAATGTCACTCCACAGGTCGTACAGGGGAACACTGTTGTTGATAGATTGTCTTCTGAAAAGGATCAGAACGATCGCTTTTTTAGCGCTACCTGGCACTGTTTGAACAGGTTACAGTCCATGATCCGTGAACAATTTTGCGGGAATTTTCTTTTTAACCCCTCGGCCAAATTAAAATTTCGCCGAAGGGTATTTTCGTCGTCATGCACGTCCGTCCTTCTGTCCGACGGAGCGTCCGTCCGTCTGTCCGTTTGTTCGTCACAGCTTTCTCGTTACCAAGATATCTTTAGAACGACTTACCCTAGGCACACCAAACTTGCAGTGCACATCCATATGCTCATGACCTAGAACTCTAGCAGCTTCTTCGTTACCAAGATATCTTTAGAACGACTTACCCAATGCACACCCAACTTGCAGTGCACATCCGTATGCTGGTGACTCAGAACCCTATTGAATCTGGACCCGATTGGGTGGAAACTTTGGTGGCCATCTTTAATTTATGCAAAACCATTAATCTTGTGTATCTCGGAAACCATTCCGCTGTTTAGTGTGAAACTTGGCATAGATCATCGATACACCAAGAAACTTTAAAGGAATGACCAAACCAGTTTCCCTAATTGGGTAGAAACTTTGGTGGCCATCTTTAGTTTATGCAAAATCGTTAATGATGTATATCTCTGACATCGATGTATCAAGAGACTTGCAATGAATAACCACATCAGTTCCTGAGTGGCGGGAAGGAAGGGCGGCCATCTTCAATTTATGCAAAATCATTAATGATCTCTATCTCTGATTGGGCGTAAGTAATGACTGCCGTTTCTTTGATTGGACGGAAACCTTAGGGGCCATTTCTAGTTGCAAAATTTCTGATAATCTGTATATTTGTCATTTAACTGCTTGGTGTTCCTGGCGTCTTCAAAGTAGTACGGTTTAGATTGAATACATTATGAGTGGCTGGCGCCCAGAGCCGAAGGGTTTTCAGATGCGCAGCTTCGTATTCAAACTTGTCAAGGAGACTGTCGTGGCTATGATCCATACACTCTTGTAAATGGGTCTACAATTGATCGTGATGACAAGCTAGGTCAGTATGGCCGATTTCATTTTTTAACCTTGTGAGTTTGACCGTGTTTACATAAAAATTACCGCCGAACTGTTTGTTTTAATAGTTCAGATGATACGCTGGGGATTCCCCACTGTTTCTTGTTGAACGTGTATGTCTTTCTACCCTTGTGCAAAAGCCTGTCATCCTTGGAGGACTAGTGAGCTGATTCGATTCATATCATTCACCAGGGTGGACCACTTGGAGTTTACCTTTACCGTTCCAAGATCTGTTGTCTTTGAATTATCCAGCAATAAGCTAGTCCTCCTCTGGAACGAGGCGGTTAGGCTCTTCATGAATTCGACTGCGATTCGCTGCGCTGGTGAAAGTGGTACGCCTGGTAACGGTAACGAGTTGTGGTAGCTGTCCGATTGACGCTGTGTTTGTTCTAGTTGTGGGGGTATTGTATAGCCCATACACGTGATGTGCCGTTGAAACGTTCGATTATGCTGTTGTGCTTTCTCACTGTCGTTTAAATCCCGCCATTGTAAAATAGGGCTCGTGTTCACCGTTTTCACAGTTGGTGGAATCAGGTGCGGAGATTGCAGGGTGTGAAGTAGGCGTGGTTCCACAGGGGCCACTTTTTTCGTATGCCCCAACATCTACCCAAGAGTCCATCCAGTACGGGGTCTAGGGTGCACTCCAGGGATTCTTTCATTCGGCAAGGTATAGGCCATGGGTTCGCTTTTCGGCCAACAATTGTCGTAACATCTTCAACCCAAATCACTTATATGTGTATAATTTCTAAACGACCCTGATTAAACTATTATTTTAAGATACAGCATATGTTATAGAAAACTGAATCTCGAACGTTCCCTACTTAGCTTGCTTCTTTTTTCCTAGAAAACCCCTTAAAAGTCGGAAAATGGTCAAATTTGGCTCAATTTCCAGGAAAATCTGTAAGATCGATTTCATTAAATTTTTTTTCAATGTTTCCAGGTCCGGTACCAACTTGAAAAGGAGAAAAAAAGTGAGGTCAACCGACCCGTTTTTGTCCCCCGCTACTTAGTAGGGGGGGGGGGTAATTCCGTTATTCCGTTATTCCGTAATTCCGTAGTTCCGTAATTCCGTAAGATTTTCTTGTCCGGACAATAACTCGTGAACGATTTAATCGATCAACTTTAAACTTGGGGTGTGCCTTGACATTGGCGAGAGGACGGTTGGGATTGTTTTTCAGCAATGTGCGTAATCCAATATGGCCGCCGTCAGCCATTTTGGATTATAAGCAGTTGGATCTTAGATTTTCTTGTCCGGACAATAACTCGTGAACGATTTAACCGATCAACTTCAAACTTGAAGTGTGCCTTGACATTGGTGAGAGGACGGTTGAGATTGTTTTTCAGCAATGTGCATAATCCAATATGGCCGCCGTCAGCCATATTGGATTATAAGCAGTTGGATCTTAGATTTTCTTGCCCGGACAATAACTCGTGAACGATTTAATCGATCAAATTCAAACTTGGGGTGTGCCTTGACATTGGCGAGAGGACGGTTGGGATTGTTTTTCAGCGATGTGCGTAATCCAATATGGCCACCGTCAGCCATTTTGGATTGTAAGCAGTTGGATCTTAGATTTTCTTGTCCGGACAATAACTCGTGAACGATTTAACCGATCAACTTCAAACTTGGAGTGTGCCTTGACATTGGTGAGAGGACGGTTGGGATTGTGCGTAATCAAATATGGCCGCCGTCAGCCATATTGGATTATAAGCAGTTGGATCTTGTCCGGACAATAACTCGAGAATGATTCAACCGATCTACTTCATATGTGGGGAGTGCCTTGACATTGTTGAGGGGAGGATTAGGATTGTTTTTCAAGGACGTGCTTAATCCAATATGGCCACCATCAGCCATATTGGATTTTATTGGATTTTAAGCAGTTTGATCTTGTCCGGACAATAACTGGAGTACGATTCAAGTGATCTACTTCAGACTTGGGGAGTGCTTTGACATCGGTGAGAGGACAGTTGGGATTGTTTTTCAGCAATGTGCATAATCCAATATGGCCGGCGTCAGCCATATTGGATTATAAGCAGTTGGATCTTAGATTTTCTTGTCTGGACAATAACTCGTGAATGATTTAACCGATCAACTTCAAAGTTGGGGTGTGCCTTGACATTGGTGAGATCCCGGTTAGGATCATCTACCAGCAATATTGGATTATGTTGCATTTTAAGCAGTTGCATCTTGTCTGGACAACAACTCTAGAATAATTCAACTGATCGACTTCAAACTTGCAGTTTGGCTTGACATCGGTGAGAGGACAGTTGTCATTGCTTTTCAGTTACCTGTGTAATCCAAGATGGCCACCATCAGTCATCTTAGATTTTCAGCATTTATATCTTGTCTGGACAATAACTCTACAACGATACAACCAATCCACTTCAAACTTGGGGAGTGCATGGACATTGGTTAGAGGACAGTTGGTATTATGTTTTATGGATGTGCATTATCCAATATGGGTGCCATCCGCTGTATTAGATTATTTTAAGCCCGTCAGCGATATGTCCATCTTCAAATCATACTCTTCATCAATGATATGAGATATCATCGACCACAAAAAATCGACCATAGAGGCCCATGGCCCCCGCAGCAGCAGCGCCAGTTATGGTGGATGTAATCCACCATAACTGGTGCTGCTAGCGGGGGACATGGACCTCTATGGTCGATTTTTTGGTCAGATTTTCTCTTCGTAAATGAGTCCTGATATTTAGGCATAGTCAAGGGGCATAACTGAGGCAGGACAAAATTTTAGACAGTTCACAGTTTAGACGAACCCAGCCATCGATTCGTATATGGTCGTTTGCAACGTTGATAATTCTTAACAGGATGGTATTATAGATATAAGCTATTAAGAACGCAAGCAGAATTATGATTAAGCAGAACGCGGACGGCGTATCGTATTACGAAATGAAACCGGGACCATTTCTACGAAACCGTGCACCCTAGCACGTTAAGATGGCAGCGAGAAGCGAGAATTTGTTTCATGGTATGGAAATCTACCTTGTGCGGTACCAACTTGGTTTTCTGCGCAGTAGCAGTCCAAGTTCACATCGACAGCACACGAGGGCGGGGTCCGCTCAGCGCACAATGGTTCCTATTAATTCACGTGTCGCTACCTTCAGCCCCTTGAAAGTGGGCACATGCTTCCAAATCAGAGCTGACGCGATGCACATGGAATCCTTTCCGCACGTCTCCCGTTCCTGTTGTTCAAAGGTGGTCTGCTTGCTTCGAGTTCACTCGTGTTGCAGGGGCTTTGCGCTTTGTGTATGATACATCAGTAGTGAAAAAGAGAGATTGAAGTCAACTGCATCAGCAAGAACAACAATAACAACAACAACTACAAGTGTCAACTTTTATTATCTCCTCCATCATAGCATTCTCAAGCTGAGGGAGCCGCGTTCGGGATGTGTACATAACGCTGTTGTATCATTCTAGCCACCCGCGGAGGCTTGACCCCTGGCTGATTATCCTTTCGTCATGTTCCAAGAAGGATCCGTGTCCACAGCCATAAATATTCGAGAGTGACTTGCTTCAGGTCGATGAGCATATACTCATGATTGAGTGGGGAGGGGTCGGTGCATCTTTAAATGCTTCCCAGACAGTACGTCCACTAAGTGATGTCGCTGGAGTTTTTAAATCACGCAATTAAGATAGTGATCATTCAAACTAATTTTCCGATGCTCTTTGATTTGCTAAACAAATTCAGCGCAGTGTAGATGGCACTGAGCCTCCGATTGTAACTACCTTTGGTAGAGAGTTGGGTCACCACCCGAGCATCGCTTTTCGCCATAAGATCATCGACGACGACCAAGGTGTCGGGTTACATGTTGGCCAGGGTGGGCAGACTTTCCACAAATAGTCGTATACGCTGGGTGCCATTCTCCGTAACACCACATGACTCTGGCATTGGCTGGAGTAATCTGGAGACGCCTTTGATGGGTTCCTCACATGCGTGTAGAGGTATCTGGTGTGAAAGTCGACCATAACGTGATAGGGTGGGTCGGCTGAGGGAGTGTCTGTAACCGGTGGCTTCTGATTGTCGGTGTGATGACTGGCGGTCGGTCGGCTTATGACCGAGTCGGCGAGCGTTGTTAGCGTACTATTCTCTAATGCCGTCTGTATGATGGCCGAGAGGGGCCATCGTTACTTCGCCATCGTACGTCAAAAAACAGAGCGATGGAGCGATAGAGCGATGGCGATAGAGCGATAGAGCGATGGCGATTGAGCGATAGAGCGATGGCGATAGAGCGATAGAGCTATGGCGATAGAGCGATAGAGCGATGGCGATAGAGCGATAGAGCGGTGGCGATAGAGCGATAGAGCGATGGAGCGATGGCGATAGAGCGATGGCGATAGAGCGATAGAGCGATAGAGCGATGGCGATAGAGCGATAGAGCGATGGCGATAGAGCGAGAGAGTTATGGCGATAGAGCGATAGAGCGATGGCGATAGAGCGATAGAGCGATGGCGATAGAGCGATAGAGCGATAGAGCGATAGAGCGATGGCGATAGAGCGATAGAGCGAAGTACATGACTGCGCATGTCTCATAATCATGCATATTCATACGGTGATAATCGTACCTCCAAAACAAGAGAGCTCGCCGCTAAACTCTAGTTATTATCAGGCGGATTCATGAATACTATAGGGGCCAGCGGCATACCACAAAGATTACACAGATAACATAGAGAGCTAGACCGATAAGTTTTATTGTATATGGGGTAAAATAATAAACATTGGCTAAAAGATCGACATAAGAATCTAATAAATAAAGCAGTGATATTCGCTGTCTGGTGAACATATACATCTGGAACATTTGAAATCAAGTTTCGTAATTAATGCTGATCAACGCTTGTAAAAAAGTCAACGTAGAATCGAAATAGAAGAGGTCACTCTCCCCCCCCCCTCTAAAATATTGGTGATATGATTTACCCATAGTCTCGTAATTGTTCGTCAAATTCAACTTCTAACTCCTCTGAAAGAAAAGACCAATTCGTCCGTCGATGCGTAAGTTGAATTATTTGAAGTTGTGGGTGCCGAACCCGGCCATTTCCGCGTTTTTATCGAAAAAGAAAGGCGGATGTCATATGAAACTGATAATTCATTAAGATTGTGCTGATCGTGGCTGGACTTAACACTAAATCGCATAGAACAAACACTGATTTTTTGGGTTTTTTTTTATATCTTATTTGGTTTTGTTAGGTAATACACATTGTACACACAATATTTTATTGTACTAAACAAAAATGGTTGTATTTGTAATTAGAAACTCATGTTATACAACAAACAGATACATCGTCATTACACCTCGATTTATCTACGCAAACAACTTCATAAGAGTCTAAACAGTAAATGCAGCGATGACCAATACTGGTAAAACAAGCGCCATTCGCAGTTCTTATATTGGAAATATTTATCGGTTTCGTACGCACATTTAAAGCGTTTTGAACACTTTTCAACCAAGGGATTTTTAACTACTTTCATTTTATATATAGAAAATTTAATAATAGAAATACAGTAGTTGAGTGGCTGATTTCTGGGTTGTAAAAGACCAAGTATAACTTTTTCTGGAGAAAATATAATTGGAACACCCGCCGAAGCGAACCAATTTTCCAGTAAACTCCACCAAGGGTAGATATGTTCACATTCCCAAAAGAGATGAATAATAGTCTCTGGAACTTTGCTACAAAATGTACATAAGTTAGATATATCAGGGTAAAGTTTATAGTCAATATTCGGTTAATAATTCTGTATCGAAACCATTTATATTTCACATCTCTTTGTTACATTATTATTCCATATATACCACTCCGAATCACTATAATTTTTTTCAAGAACTGTTTAGTACAGTAAATCTAAAGGTCAAGAGATTTCTATATAACATTTTACAGCCTTTTTTTACACTTATTAATAGTGAAATAGAGGACGGTATCAACGGTATCATATATTGTTTCTGTAATAGTCCAAACCTCATGTTGTTTGCTGCTTTCCGTACTGCTTGAGTAGTATATAAAACTGATATTGTCGCAACTTGGCCTTTGACCTAAAAAATTTGCATATTGGGGAGAAAACTACCTCCGAACACAGAAGAGTTCCAATTTTTACAGGTCACTGCGCAGATCAAGTGGTTGCCGTGGTGACGTCACTTCCGGTCACGTGACCTTTGGGGCATGTATTCTTCCGCGGTGAAGCCGTCGGCGGTGATGCGGTCGCGGGAAAAAGCCTCCGTGGACAGAAAAAGTAGTCCCAAATACGCGGAGAGCTGAGGGAAATTCTCCGGCAATCTTCGGGACATTTTGGGAGCGAGAGGGTCCCCTAGTGGACCGATTGGGTTGAGTGAGGTGTCAAAGTGAAGCGCTCCTCCAGACCGATCAAGTCATTGGTGGGTGTATGTAAAATTAGGAATTGTCCCGAAAATATAAAAAGCGGAACACGGACTTTACCCCTAAAATAGGGCCTGATTCGCACATTTGTACGGGAAAAGCCTATATGGGTATAGGGGTGGTCATTTTTTGTGGATTTTACTATGGGTTGTGGGGTCTTGTTTTCTTCGTCTCACCACGTAAAACACGATGTGAAGGGTCTCTGAGCTAAGCGGTGAAATTTTTCGAAAAGTTCACGGAGGTCTGGATAGGCCCATAGGCCTACTGGCTCAATGGATAGGTCCATGCTGGGCAATTCGCACCTGTTCATTGCGATATGGGTTGTGGGATCTTGTTTTTCATGTCTCACCACGTAGAACACGATGGGCGGGGTCCCGAAGCTAAGTGGTAAATTTTTTTAGTGGGTACATGGTGCTGGGTGGCCGTTTTGGGGTCTAGGTGAGCCCCTAGTGGTCCGATGGTGTCGCAAGAGGTCTTATTTTGAAGCTCTCGTGGAGGAGCATCCGACTGAACTAATGTATCGCCCTTTTTCAATATTCTGCGCATGCGCAGTCTGGCCGTAGTATAGAAAGCAGGCATTTTGGGGGTGCGTGGGGGTGTGTTTGGGATAGAGATAGACCACTATTGATCCAAATGGTTCGTGGGAGGTGTCAAAGTGAAGCTTTTGTGGGGTAGAGTCAGAATACAGGACATATATGGTACAATACAGAACAGATATTGTATAACACAAGACAGATTTTGTATAACATAGGAGAGATATGGTATAATACAAGACATATATTGTAAAATACAGCACAGATATGGTATAATACAGGACAGATATTGTATAATACAGGACAGATATTGAATAATACAGGACATATACTGTATAATACAGGACGGATATTGAATAATACAGGGTAGATATTGTATAATACAAGACATATATTGAAAAATACAAGACATATATTGTAGCATCCGGATGTAAAACCACAGTCCCGGACGTAAAACAATGAAAACCCCGGATGTAAGATGAGGTCCCGGATGTAAAACAAAGGTCCCCGGATGTAACTGGTCATACATACTTAGGTTATTATTATGGACAACATAGATACAGTCTGGTCATACATAATTATGTTATTATTATGGACAACAAACATACAGTCTGATATGTAATTTCTTACAATTAAGAAAAGTTCCAAACGATAAATGTGTGAAGTACTAGCCAGATAAGCTGACTGACGCCACATCACCGCGATGTATATATTATCAGGATACTGTGCTGTTCCCGCAAGAGTACAAGTACATGGACAAGAAAAATGTACATTGGTAGAGTATATGTATATGAACAGATTACATGCACAGGCACATAGTACATGTATAGGCACATAGTACATGCACATGTACTTTCGCTACTACTTGTACTGATGACGTCACCGATGACGTCATAGATGCTGTGGACATCCATCAAATCGGGGTCTACACCCGGAGAGCTAGAAAATGACACCTCCCACGGCGCATTCGGACCAATAGTGGCCCATCTCTACCCCAAACACACCCCCACGCACCTCCAAAATGACCACTTTACTTACTACACCGAACTGCGCATGGGCAGATTGACGCGACTTGCAATAAAAAGCACGCCATTCTGACTCTACCCCACAAAAGCTTCACTTTGACCCCTCCCACGACCCATTTGGACCAATAGTGGTCCATCTCTACTCCAAGCACACTCCCACGCACCCCAAAAATGCCTGCTTTCTATACTACGGCCAGACTGCTTATGCGCAGAATATTGAAAGCGGACGATGCATTAGCCCAGTCGGATGCTCCTCCACGGGAGCTTCAAAATAAGACCCCGTACGACACCACCGGACCACTTGGGGCTCACCTAGACCCCAAAACAGCCATTCAGCACTATTTACCCACTACGCATGCGCACAGGGGCTTTTTCAAAAAATTTAACCGCTTAGCTTCGGAACCCCGCCCATCGTGTTTTACGTGGTGAGACATGAAAAACAAGATCCCACAACCCATATCGCAATGAACAGGTGCGAATTTCCCAGCATGGACCTATCCATTGAGCCAGTTGCCTATGGGCCTATCCAGACCTCCGTGAGCTTTTCGAAAAATTTCACCGCTTAGCTCCGAGACCCTTCCCATCGTGTTTTACGTGGTAAGACGAAGAAAACAAGACACCACAACCCATAGTAAAATCCACAAAAAAAATGACCACCCCTATACAAATACAGGCATTTTCCCGTACAGAGGCAAATGTGCGAATCAGGCACGATTTTTTCCACTTTTTATATTTTCGGGGAGAAATCCTCAATTTACATGCACCCACCCATGACTTGATAAGCAGGCCCGATAAGCCAGAGACCGACATTAGCCCTTTTGGACATGGTTGATAGGAGTTTTCCCCTATTGTAGGGGTAAAATCCGTGTTCCGCTTTTTATATTTTCGGGGACAAATCCTCAATTTACATGCACCCACCCATGACTTGATAGACAGGCCCGATAAGCCGGAGACCGATATTAGCCCTTTCGAACATGGTTGATAGGGGTTTCCCCTATTGTAGGGGTAAAGTCCGTGTTCCGCTTTTTGTATTTTTGGGACAAATCCTAATTGATCGCCCTGGAGGAGCGCTTCACTTTGACACCTCACTCGACCTAATCGGTCCACTAGGGGCCCCTCTCCCCAACAAAATGTCCCGGAGATTGCCGAAGATTGCCGGAGAATTTCCCACAGCTCCTCGCGTATTTGAGACTATTTTTCTGTACGCGGAGGCTTTTTCGCGCGACCGCATCACCGCGGAGGAATACATGCCCCAAACGTCACGTGACCGGAAATTACGTCACCATGGCAACCACTTGACCTGCGCAGTGACCTGCAAAAATTGGAACTCTTCTGTGTTCGGAGGTAGTTTTTCTCCCCACTATGCAAATTTTTTAGGTCAAAGGTCAAGTTGCGTTAATATCAGTTTTATATACTACTTGCCTGACATACTGATAATTATTCCAGAAAATTGACTGCGCATTTATAAATGGACTGAAAAGAGTCAAATGACAAAAAAATTCCGTTATTATCTAAAATATCATTTACAAACCACACGCCTTTTCCATCCCAGTGACCTAAATGTAGAGCTTTATTATCAATTTTAATTTTTTCATTGTACCATTTCATTCGAGAAAGTTTGACAGTTATCTAGTTTTATTTGAAATTGTGTCCAGGCTAGAAGCGTGTCCCTCCAAAATACGTTTTCCATCGTTGGTATAATATTAGTTCTTAAGAATGCTGAACCAACTCCTATTGGGTCTATATTCTTTGGCATATACATTTTCAAAATATTACCCCACTTGGAATTATCAGCTTGTAATATCCTAATCCACGATATATTTTGTGCATGGATTACATATTAACAATAGGATTATCTAAACCGCCATGTTCAAGTGGTTTAACAGAAATTTTTCTGAAAATTTTATCAGGTTTCGAGTTCCAAACAAATTCAAAACAGCGTTTCTGGAATTCATTCATAAGTGGTTCCGTTGGGTTTGGAAGAGAGGAAAATAGATGGTTGAGTTTCGGCAACAACAAGCTTTTTTAAAATGACATTTCGTCCTAGTGGAGTCGATCCTATTTTGGACCATATCTTCATGAGTATGACAATATCTTTTAATTTATCTTTGTAATTTTTTCAACCTTTTCGGCCAAATTGTTTGTAAACACAAGACCTAATAGCTTAAAGTCATCTTGTGACCAGTCTAAATTCCATTTAGTACGAAACCACTGAGAAAATGTTGGTACTTAGCATAAAACTGCAATTTAAAACCAGTCACGACAAATTTAGACCCGCGAAGGAAAAATTAAAGAGGTGGGTCGGGGTACACCCCCATGTAATTTTAGATTTATTTCACACGCTTCTCTACTAATTTTCGGCCCATTTCAATGCACCCCCTCGTAATTATTGAGGGTGGAGAGACGAAGTGGTCCTTGGTCTCCGCTCTTTGAGATATTCCGTTCTTTGTGCAATGCGGGGGTATAGGGGGAGAGGCAAATCTTAATAAATTAATATCCTATCAACGTTCTCCAATAATTGAACATTAATAAGCGTCAATCCTCCCCCCCTCCGTGTCATTAATCAAAGATCTTTTTTTTTATATATTCATAATGGCATTCCTTGAATCAACTCAGAGTCGCTTTCTTGTACAGAATTTTTCTTGGTATGCATGGCGTTGATATTCATTTTGACCGCCATGAAAATCTTGTACCGACAAATACCGTGAACACAAAGGTAGGCAAAGATGTCGACTTGTCTCGTTTTGGTGTAGTCATGCGCAGTCATGTACTTCGCTCTATCGCCATCGCTCTATCGCCATCACTCTATCGCCATCGCTCTATCGCTCTATCGCCATCGCTCTATCGCTCTATCGCCATCGCTCTATCGCTCTATCGCCATCGCTCTATCGCTCTATCGCCATCGCTCTATCGCTCTATCGCTCTATCGCCATCACTCATCGCTCTATCGCTCTATCGCCCTATGGCACGATGGCGAAGTGACGATGGCCCCTCTCGGCCACCATACGTCTGACCTGCCCTCATGGCCAGAGAGTTCGTCGTCGTAAGTTAATTGAATAGCGAGATGACGGTCGCCACGTCATATGACACTCCAAAACTAGACGTGTAGGAGGGCTACGACTTTTTCGAACTTTATCGACAGCCCGGACCTGGATTTCGTTGCGCTTGGCGACTTTGATGAATGCACTCTGCATACTGCGTTGATAGGCCCGATGGTTTCGACGGACCAGTTTCGAGAGCACAGCGATGTATTCTTGGCCGTTAAATGTTTGTACATCCGCTTTGAAATGTCCGATTGAACTTGTTCGATAAACGAGGCCTTGGTCTCGTTGGTCGTGTGAAGGAAGAGCACGTTGCAAGTTTTCAGAAACTGTTGGCATGATTCTGTCCTTTCATCGGTTTGTAAGTACAAATGTTTGCGCTCGGCCTTGAAAATCTGCATGAACGTGTTGATGGGACTCCCCTGTTTTCGTCCGGATGGGCACTCCCCAGGCGTATTTCAACAGGATGCCGATGCAGATTATGATATACTGGTTACCGTCTTTATTTCTGGCAAATGTACTCAAGTGGTCCAAGTCGGCTTGGCTTTCGCTGTCCATACCACCAATTAAAAATGGAGACGGGCAGCTCGATGTAAGCTATGGTGTCTTGGGTTTTTAATCAGGATTGAACTTGGTGAACTTGTGATCTGGCAGCCGACTAGGGTGCATTCCCCCCATTATACGTTGCGGGTCTGTTGCGCAATTTGTCCAACACCTTATCCCAGTGGTCCATGATGACGGCTGTTTAAGGACTCATATTATTTATTGATAACGGGATCCGGACATTCTTTCTTTATAGTATTTTCCGCCAGGGCAGCGTCCAAGGCTAAGATGTCAGCTGACCGGTCGTCCTCATGTAGCAATTTGTCCAGATCTGGCAAGGCATGTTCGAAGGGCATGCATTTTATGATTGAGGGTAAATGCATCATGGATGAATTAATGCTAGGCAATTGAGTAACGAATAAGCAACGTTGGACGTAGACATCGTGACACACATTGACGAGGTCGTCCTCGAGTTCGCCACTGATCGCCTGTTTGAACTTTGTTCAACACTACAGATCAGACGAATGACAGCAACAGGCTGGAGTTTTGTTGGTTCACTATCGCACATATCTGCGATGTTTTCGATGATCTTGACTTGTTGATCATACACATGCAGGAAAATCTCGGAGGTAAGCCTGACAAAACCGCGTACGATATGCTCCGTTATCTTGAAATGAACTGGTGCACTAATGCTCGTGGTTCGAGCGTGGGACTTTGACCGAGATGCGGTTCGTGCCTGTACAGGACATTTCGATGATGTAATTATAGATTCTGAGTTTCACCAGGAACGCACGCACGCCTCATTTGAACCCACTATGGCCAATACATTATCCAAACACGAGCGTGAGCATCGTGAAATTCTCTTCCTCTACTACTCTTCATGTGCGCAAGCGCGTATCACGGGATCTACGACGGCCACTCCAATCTGGTGTATATAGATAGGCATGTCCCATGTGCGCATCTGAATATGCGGTTTATTTACTACTGATGACGTTACCCATGACGTCACCGTCACGTGATCTCTTCTCTGGGGTCACTCCAGGGCCCGCATATATATCTATCATCCACATACCACTCGTCGCCCAAGTGGACCTAGTGTGTAGGACCATATAGGTACGTATTACAATTACAAGCGTCTGGTCCGTCATTCATAATTCAGCCGTCATCCATTAAAGAATATCCGCGTCCATAATCCAAAGACCTATTCCATATTCCATATAACAGTATTAGCACCAAATTCAAAAAGACAATCATAGTATACATAAATATATCCGTATCGCTGATCACTATTCTTAATCCATAATAGAGGATCTTGAAGTACATGGGTTCATAGGCCCCTAGCCCCGGGTTAAGCGGAATTAGACACAAGTACGCTTCCGACGATGCGTCTGAAGATGGACAAGATCATTGATACGCGAATTGTATACACACCCAACGCTTTTAATTCAGATTGGATATGATGTGGTGGAGCCAAAATCGGCTCTCCCAGCTTGTATATGATGTAATTTCTCTCATCTGATCTCGGGGAAACCGATACCGGGGTGGCAGGGGAGATATCTCTATATTTCAGGGTAGACTGGCCCATAATGTCCTACCCACAAGACTCTGTGGCGCATGCCGGGATCCATGAGCGGGTTTCGAAGTGGGGAAACCCGAGAACTCTCGCCTCTGTTGTTCTCGTTAGAGTGCTCCACTTCCGGGTACGGACGAGCAGTTCACCCACCAGAGTCCGATTTCAGTCCGATTCCCGCATCCGACCGTATCTGCGTCAAGAACTTCAATAGAAACATGCCCGCCTCTGTGGACCAGTGTATAAAAGTGTACTATTTACGCATCCAAGTGCGCCTCCGGAAGACTGTGTAGAATAAGACTTGGGTGTTGTCCACGTTAACCAGTGACGTCATTGTGCGCATACGCAGCGCAGGAGTAGTACTTTCTTTCTTTCTATGCGAGCCCCTCCAAGGTCCACCCCACCAACCACAGTCCACAAGCTCGTCTTTTTGGGCTAATGTACAGGAGTATATAGTTGCGTAGTCCCAAGTACGCATCCGAAAATGCCCATCCACCACTAATAATCCCGAGTGCACATGCGCACCAGGACGACATAATTCGACGTCACAACCCCAGTCTTATTCTACACAAGGAGAGTAGAATACGATGCCATGCACGCCACATTTAGACCTACGTTAGCCAATCTATCATCCATACACTCTCATGCGCATGCGATAATTACCTTTCTCCACTACTCCTCCACTGCGTATACGTACAATGACGACATCGGCCAAAGTGGACAGCACCCAAGTCTTATTCTACACAAGGCAGCTTCAATACGATGCAATACACTCTACATTTGGACCCATGGTGGACCACATTATCGCCCAAACACTCTCACAACTGTCTTTTCTGGATTACACCTCGGCTGAGCATGCGCACCCTGACGTCTCCGGTTCAAGTCACACCACGGCTCTGAGATCACCCAAGTCGTACCCTACAGCGTGAGCCCGATCGATATAACCCCAGCACGCCAAGTTCACAGGACACAAGTTGCCCATATGGGCTAGTGTATAGGGGTGTAGGTAGGCGCTTAGTGCGCACCCGAGCAACTCAAGCGGTCTAAAACACTGATGACGTCATTCTCACTATTCTTCTCATGGGTCACTCCAAGTTGACATGGATACACTCCGTGATTCCTATCTCAGGCCCTAGGACAGAGATCCAAGATCCACCTTCGCTCCGAACATCCCTCCCCACCACCTTATCCCCGACCGGTTTTATGCTTACGGAGCCACCTGTTAATTTTTAACAAGCTCAGCTTGCTGTGGTACATCGCCACTGAACACAACAAAAATATTGTGTCTTTTTAAAATGGAAATATTTTATTTTAGTGTATTTTATTTGATTTTTATATTTTTTTTATGTTAAATTTATCAGTATATTTCAATTCTCAGCCAGCCAATGATTCCGCCCGTGACAGTGAGTTTTTCATGCCCTGTCCTGTCTTCAAAGTCAACTATTCGTCTTTCCCGAAAGAAGGGCAACATAAACGCAAGCATTCCTAAGGACCCGCATAGATGTGCTGGATATGAATGTCTTCCATTCCAAATGATTAGTTTTGACCGCCTGTCAGATATCAAAATCACTACAGAGAAAATGGCTATGAAAATCGGGAGAATGTTCTCGAAAAGAGACCAGCAATTCAGGATTCAGCAGGTCGAATCACACGACGCTTTCTTCAATCTTCTGGAAACGTTGCAGATCATTTATGTGAGATATATGGAGAAACCTCCGGTGAGTGGAAATATACCTAGTGTCAACATCCTTTTCATTAGGACATTGAGAATGCTAAAGTCGAGTGTAAGAAGCTTCGGTGTGTTCCTTATGTCTTATTGCTTCGTATGTGCGATTTAACTCAGACAGGATCTTTAAACGAGGAAAGCGTACTCAGGCCCGGACATCAGCTCAGTACGGTGCGCATACAGAGGGTCCAGTTCACAACCGGACAAACGCCCACTGTCTATATGTTCTTTTCACATTCACTTCCAGTGAATCAAAGAAAACTTGAAAACTGTTCTTTCAGCAAGTTAAGATCATACTCCGTCGGGTGTTCACTTGGATGAAACGGCGTCTTTTTTTTAGCCCTGGACACATTAGGGGAAGATGAGGTATGGCATACCAAACATCAGGTCAATGTCAAAGGCCAAGTCCATTGAAAATTTCTGTTTTTGATGAGGGACCAGTGGCAAAATAGAGGTCAAAATATCATCGACCAAGTTCACTCAGCCCCAAATTTTAGAGAATGGTTGAAAATATTGATTTGGTGTTGTGCAATTCAGGGTTGTGGAATGTGACTAAGCAAGAAACCTATTCCTTTGAGATGTGATCTCTACAGTCTCCAAATCTTGATCTGGTGTCAAAAGGTCAAGGCTCACTGAATACTCAAACAAGGCAATGCTGTATTTTAGGGAAGGTTACTTTTTGTGGTCCAAAATGTACATCTGGTTGTATGTTGTGCGGGAGTATATTGAAGCCAATTTTGTCCCTTGTTTTTGCTTTATTTGGCAGATTTCTAAATCACATGTTATGATTGAGCCACGTGAATCTGAAGCTCCCTATGGGTGGATGGACGATTTGTTCATAAGTGTAGAAGGGGTGTACAATATTAGAGACAAAGAAACGTTGAAAGTCCATTGGATAGACGCCGCTTCGGGATTGTCTCTTATCGACGAGGGCAAAATGACACCGGAATATCTTGATTCACTACACGGCTGCCGTGGAAAAGGCATTGTAAACCATTCAGTCAAGGTTTCGAAGCAGGTAAGGCTAGTTTAGTGGTGATATGGGTCAACGTGTGTTCATTAGGACGAAACATCGTTCTTCGACCTTCTAACACGCGCCAGACCTGGCGAATTAAGCTGTGCCGTGTGTGAATGTTTTGTGTAGTTGTCGTGGAGGGGTAGTTTTATTATTACCCTTGCTGCGAGAGAGCGGAAATTATCCACATGATAGAGTAGTAGTGGGAAAATGTGAATATGGTATAGGTGACGTCATTAGACCTCGTGAACTCTTAACCTCTTGAACTCCCCCTTCGTTCCTTTATTCTCGTGCACTATTATCTTCGTGCAGTTTTAACACCTCGAGTTTCTTTGTCGTCTGGATCTCCTTTGGCCCTTTGTTCCCGTGAACTTTTAACGTGGTGATTTTTTGATACCGTTCATATATAACGTCATATTGCTTTGCCATCTTAATTCAATTTAATACTGGTCTTGTTAGAAACGGTTTCATCCCAATGGTTACTCATCAAAGATTGAATCCATCTAATAGACTATAACACTAACGTGGAAACTAAGTATACAAAAGGCACTTGCACGGGTTGAGTCACCAGATCCTATTAGAATGGACACGTATATCTTTGTTTTCAGCACAGACTCAACCCAATTCTTTCCGCATATTCCCATAACATTTCTCATGTCGAGGATGGTTGTCAGACCTGTTGAGATATTCATCTCCAAATCTTTATTGATTTCACTTCATTTGAAGAGACAGCCCCTCATCTTATAATCATGGAATTATCCGAATTTACGCCAGCTCAATCTAGGTAATAACTCTCTTTTCCCTTACCCCGAAACAAACGGCGGTGGAACAAATGTATCACGTAGAAGCTCGACCATCTTCACAAACCACATTTGATGCGTCGTTAGAATTCTCTGGTCAATGTATGGATTAGCTGGTTAGCTAAAATCATGTATAAAAGCAGGCTAGGCAACATCGGCGGCACAGCTAGGCAGAACGCATTTGATATCATAGCTAGGCATGGCACATTATTCAAATCGGGACTAGATGGACAGTATTCATAATACATGTAATCACGACAGTATTCATAATACATGTAATCACGACATTATTCATAATACATGTAATTACGACAAGAGATCAGACACACTGCATTACTATACAACTAGTCGTGATAATTTATAGATGCATGAAATTACTAATCCGGATAATGCATAGATTAGATCATGATAGTTAATCAAATCCATATAGGATATTGTCCATATATGATAATGTCAATAAGTCCATATAGGATAATGTCCATATCGTGTACTGTCTATGACAATATCCCCAACACCAGCGAAGTATCACAGTAGGGGGTAGGAAAGTGTATTAAATATACCAAGTGTACAATCACTCTTCCAGTCTCCGATGGATCGGACTACAGGAAGTGGCACTCCCGCACAGATCAGCCACGTCGCTCGGCCACGCCTAAGGCTGTGCGTATTATAATCTGCTGATGGAAGACCGATCAGGCGTATCAGACGCCCAAGTTGACGACGAAACTGCACATCAGACAACGTTTTGGTATCATTATGGAGCCTATAGGAGAAGAGGGGCGACTGGTCGCTGACCTACCCGGATGCCGCAATAAACATAATAATGGCAGAGGCAGGGCAAATCGGATTACCCCTGAGGAATGGAATAGCAACTTCATGCATGCGCTGTGAAAATTGAATAGTCTTAGATGCTCTAACTTTAAGGATTACACCCCTATCCACCACGCGCATATCACATCGTAGAACACACTTGCACTGTACATTCTTATCAGTCGGTACAGTCACATTACTCACGCGCAGAAGGCCAAAAAATGCAGTTACAATAGTGGCCCAAATAAGCCGATTATAGGTGATAGAGAGATCCAATTGCTGGTGAATCGCGCACAAATGCTGTAAAGTCAAAGGCAACTTGTAGGTAGAAGACGCCCCTTTCACACGTTTCACGCCTGTTAGAATAGAACGAAAACGCCAATTGTCTTGTAATGGGTCAGCATAACTACACTGTCTATGCATTAGCTTCACCACACCTATATACTGACGTACCGTCCCATAGGATTTTGACCTAGCGAGAAATGCTACATATTGTAACGGTTAACCGTTTGTGTAGGGAACAGTTTGAATCCGCAGGGTGATATGAAAGGAATGCGGCGAACGACCTTGACACGTATCTTCAGCGACGAGCAAGGCAGTGTATGGAAATGGGTTCCACCGTATTTCTCGCTTACCAGAGCAAGATAGGAGTTGCCGTTTACGTGAAATATTCTCTACGGGTTCTAGATTGGGATGCCATTCTAGTTTATGGACTATGAACTGTAATTTCGCTGTGAGAGACGATAATTCATTGCAGGCGAAACGTCTCTGTTCGTGAGAAAACTTCCTGTGGGGACTTTTCGGGTGCGGAGAGTGCACACACTATATAAACTCGTGCGGACATTCCAAGCGAGGTCAGACCAGAAAGCCAGCTCTGGAGAAAGCACGCCAGGTACAGCCTGAATTGTTGATTTTGGCACACTTTGCGACCGGGTCGCAAATGTAATTGTTTTGGCCTGGGAGTCTAAAAGATTGTAGTCCTGTAGCTAGTACAACCTGTGAAAAACACGCAAAACCAATGCGAATTTGCCGGCTTGCATTTTCAGTGTGGAAACGTGTTTGCGCGGTGTACTATAGTATAGGGATCACGGCCGAGTGGGAAAACCGACTGGCGTGTTTATTGTAGTCTGGGGGTATTCTATAATACTGTAACATGACATGTATTACCGCGTAGCACATTCCGGTAATTAACATGATCAGACATCAGAAAAGAATAAGGACAATACCAGTAGATTGTATGATATCGGCACTGTTTTACTGAACAACCCGAGCACTGGGACGTGGGCAGTATTATTTATGTGTCGGTGTCATCGGTCGTGAAGCGGTATATGACGATAAATAGGGATTCCCTCTACCCTCAGAAAATATATACAACTGTACTATACATACGGGGATAATAGAGCCAAACCCTCCTACCGTTATTCGACGACATATCGGGCAGCCCGCTAGTTCTGCGACCGGGTCGCGGACGGTTGTACAGACGCTGTACGGGGGTGAAAAAGACCACAGATATTACAGCCGGTACAGCAAAGACAAGATACGGTACAGGCGGGCTTCGTTTTACCGGTGTAAAAGAGAGCACAAAGATTACAGACTGTACAGTAAAGCCAAGACACAGATTACAGACAGTAAAGAACAGACAAGGCAAAAGACAAAATACCAGTTACAGACAGTAAAGGAAAGACAAGGCACAGCACAGACAGACTTCTTCTCCCGAGAAACGTCGATTAACCGTGAAATCTACGGACGGACGGACGGCTTGCGACCGGGTCGCAGAGGGTCGCCATCGACAGTTTACAGATAGTAATGGTGCTACATCGGTACCAGATGAAATAATAGCACATTATATACCCAAGTGGTTGTCCTGACGGCCACGGCGAGCTGTACGTGGTTCTTACCTAAGGGGTCGTCGTGAGGTTGTGCAGCCACGGGTCGTGTCTATAGACGGGTCGCAGCAGCCGGGAGGGTTGAGACGCCGTGCTATACTTACCTGTGCGGGAAGCAGACTGGTGAGCTGACAAGCTAGAGTCAGGCTCCGACGACTTGGGGGTGAAGAAGACGACGGGCTGCCACATCCGTGGAGAGGCTCCAACGACTGGGGGCCATATATTGAGAGAGCGTTACATCCGTAACGTTCCAACGACGGAAGAGAAGGGCCAGCAGCCAGGCCGCCGTTATACCCAGAAGAGAAGGGCCAGCAACCAGGCCGCCCTTATCGCGTCCCCATGCCAATTTAAAGCACTACAAATAACTGCAAAATTATATGCATACACTCTGATATAATTTATATATAATATTAAGCTTATATGCACACACTCTGATATTATTGGTATATAACATCAAGCTTATATGCACACGCTTCCTTTTATTACGTGCATATAACATCAAGTTTATTTGCATACACTCTCCTAGTGTCTGTACATATATGTAAATATCATTCCATTCCATAACGTTACATCTCCTTAGACATTCTGTCTAAGCCACGCGGTATAACGTTACATCTCCTTAGACATTCTGTCTAAGCCACGCGGTTCTACGCTATTATCTGTAATCGCGTATACTATTTGTGCAGAATATACCATAATAGACCTTTACATCAGTGTCAGTCATCCTTGTGGGGTTGTGATCATTTCTTCGATCCCCGGATCTTTACTAGTGAAGGGGCTAACTACGGTGACGGCCAGAATGCCAGTGGGCAATCCCGGTTATTGATTCGTTTTCTCGTAAACACCACGACTGGTCCTGCTCGTACACGTTACACGTAGAAAACTGGTGGCAGCGGTGGGATCTGGCCTGATCTACAACAGAAGAGAACAACCGACTACTAGAGATGACCGACAACGACGTGCCGACAACGCCATTAACCATGAGTTCTCCAGCGGCAACACCGAGACGTCCGGACATAGCGGGCCTACGAGCTATCCTACAGGGGAGGGAACGATTGAGGACGACAGAAGATGTGAGTCCTGTGGAAGCACCGCTTGACCTGTCAACGCCCGCCATCGTCGAGATCGAGACTCCGTCGACTATCCGAACTCTACTAGAGGGCCTCAAGAGCTTACAGGCAGAGATGCGGACGATGCGGGCGACCTTCAATCAGACGACGATGGGAGCCCCAGCGCACACGTCCACGCCCAGGGCCGAAGAGGGTACTGCCAGAACCCCCATAGACCAGCCTGTACGGGAACAGACGATTTGCGACCGGGTCGCAGAGGGTCGCAACCGGGTCGCGGAAGGGCGCCATTTAGCGGCTGATACCAGTGGGGGAGCCACAGTCACGACCATCCCTGTTTCCCGTAAGATGTTGGTTAAGGCTTCGACATATGATGGGGGCACGCCCTGGAGAAAAAACCTGGTACATTTTGAGCATTACGCAGCCTTGAACCGGTGGACGGCGGAAGAGAAGGGACAACACTTGGCCGTCTCCCTGCGGGGGCCAGCACAACAGGTCCTCTCTAGTCTGAAGATGAAACCAGGGGAGGCAAACTTCATCTGCCTACGTGATGCCTTGGAGAGACGCTTCGCACCCCCTAACCAAACGCAGCTGTATAAATCCAAGCTTAGGTCAAGGCGACGACAGAGGGGAGAAGGTCTACCTGAACTGGGCCAAGTTCTGGTGAGACTCGGCCAGATGGCTTACCCAGACGCGGGCGATGAGGTCCAAGACACCCTGGCCCGTGACCAATTCTTGGAGGCAATTGGAGAAGACCTACGGTTTAAAGTCTGGCAGTGCCGCCCGAAGTCCCTAGACGAGGCTGTACATGCAGCAGTGGAAGTAGAGGCCTTCCAAGACGCCCAGCGTCGACGTCCCGACCCCACGGCAAGAGCCGCTACAGGAGAAGACATCCCGGCTGACGTTCCTGAGGATGATGAGGACGCGCAGGCCCGACTTCGATCAGAGATTGCTACCCTGATGGAGGAATTTAAGAGGCGCTTCCCGGGACGGGGACGCTCAAGTTCAAGGCGGGGGCAGAGGGCGGGACGACAACCACGACGGGGATGTTGGAGGTGCGGAGAAGACGGCCATTTTAGGGCGGCGTGCCCTAGACGTTCACCCTCCCCGCCCCCGAGACGATCGTCCGGGTTCGGGTACCCACCAAAGCCCCAGGGACCGAAGCCTGCGCTTCATAACCAGGGAGAAACAGGGCTATACCTACCCGCGTCTATCGGGCCGGTGAAGGTGATGTGCTGTGTGGACTCCGGAGCATCTATCTTCTTGATCAGCCGCCGGATATGGGAACAGCTTGACCCAGGTGTGAAACCAGTCCTTCGAGACTCCCGGTACCAGTCCATCAAGGTAGCTGACGGTTCCCATATGCCTTTACTCGGAGAGGGAGACTTCAGGATCTCGATCCGAGGGACGGTGTGGAAGCACACGCTGGTTGTGGGAGACTTGTCCATCGACGCCATCCTGGGGTATGACTTCCTGTATCGCCACGGCTGTATACTTGACGCAAGGGGCCATCGATTGAAGCTGGGAGGCAAGTACCTGCAATGCGAGGTTGTAGGAAGTTTCGATTGTTATCGTTTGGCCCTGGCTGAGACCATCACCATACCGCCTAGAACCCAGATGCTTGCCCCGGCCAGGGTGGAAGACGCACCGCTGGGGGAGATTGGACTAGTAAAGGGGGAAGCCCGACCCCTCCAACTGAGCGTGCAGCCCAGTGGACCTAATGTCGTGGGGCGGTTCTGCTAGCCGCCCATGTAATTCTGTGAAGGAAATCTCTGGACCTAATGTCGTGGTGGCCCGGCCAGACCGCCGGAGGGCGGCTACCTGGTAATTTCGCCGGCCCCGATGGCCAGTAATTGGCGAGGATTGTTTGATTGTTTAGATTGATTCGAACTGTACAACTGGAACTGTAGAACTACCCTCTACTGTGGAGCCGGAACGCCCATGACGAGGACGTCATGACTTGGAAAGGCAGGGGCAGTGTAACGGTTAACCGTTTGTGTAGGGAACAGTTTGAATCCGCAGGGTGATATGAATGGAATGCGGCGAACGACCTTGACACGTACCTTCAGCGACGAGCAAGGCAGTGTATGGAAATGGGTTCCACCGTATTTCTCGCTTACCAGAGCAAGATAGGAGTTGCCGTTTACGTGAAATATTCTCTACGTGTTCTAGATTGGGATGCCATTCTAGTGTATGGACTATGAACTGTAATTTCGCTGTGAGAGACGATAATTCATTGCAGGCGAAACGTCTCCGTTCGTGAGAAAACTTCCTGTGGGGACTTTTCGGGTGCGGAGAGTGCACACACTATATAAACTCGTGCAGACATTCCAAGCGAGGTCAGACCAGAAAGCCAGCTCTGGAGAAAGCACGCCAGGTACAGCCTGAATTGTTGATTTTGGCACACTTTGCGACCGGTTCGCAAATGTAATTGTTTTGGCCTGGGAGTCTAAAAGATTGTAAGTCCTGTAGCTAGTACAACCTGTGAAAAACACGCAAAACCAATGCGAATTTGCCGGCTTGCATTTTCAGTGTGGAAACGTGTTTGCGCGGTGTACTATAGTATAGGGAACACGGCCGAGTGGGAAAACCGACTGGCGTGTTTATTGTAGTCTGGGGGTATTCTATAATACTGTAACATGATATGTATTACCGCGTAGCACATTCCGGTAATTAACATGATCAGACATCAGTATAGAATAAGGATATAGGTCAATACCAGTAGATTGTATGATATCGGCACTGTTTTACTGAACAACCCGGCCACTGGGACGTGGGCAGTATTATTTATGTGTCGGTGTCATCGGTCGTGAAGCGGTATATGACGATAAATAGGGATTCCCTCTACCCTCAGAAAATATATACAACTGTACTATAAATACGGGGATAATAGAGCCAAACCCTCCTACCGTTATTCGACGACATATCGGGCAGCCCGCTAGTTCTGCGACCGGGTCGCGGACGGCTGTACAGACGCTGTACGGGGGTGAAAAAGACCACAGATATTACAGCCGGTACAGCAAAGACAAGATACGGTACAGGCGGGCTTCGTTTTACCGGTGTAAAAGAGAGCACAAAGATTACAGACTGTACAGTAAAGCCAAGACACAGATTACAGACAGTAAAGAACAGACAAGGCAAAAGACAAAATACCAGTTACAGACAGTAAAGGAAAGACAAGGCACAGCACAGACAGACTTCTTCTCCCGAGAAACGTCGATAAACCGTGAAATCTACGGACCTGCGACCGGGTCGCAAAAGGTCGCAGAGGCTTGCGACCGGGTCGCAGAGGGTCGCCATCGACAGTTTACAGATAGTAATGGTGCTACATCGGTACCAGATGAAATAATAGCACATTATATACCCAAGTGGTTGTCCTGACGGCCACGGCGAGCTGTACGTGGTTCTTACCTAAGGGGTCGTCGTGAGGTTGTGCAGCCACGGGTCGTGTCTATAGACGGGTCGCAGCAGCCGGGAGGGTTGAGACGCCGTGCTATACTTACCTGTGCGGGAAGCAGACTGGTGAGCTGACAAGTTAGGGTCAGGCTCCGACGACTTGGGGGTGAAGAAGACGACGGGCTGCCACATCCGTGGAGAGGCTCCAACGACTGGGGGTATATATTGAGAGAGCGTTACAGCCGTAACGTTCCTACGACTTGGGGTGAAGAAGACGACGGGCTGCCACATCCGTCGAGAGGCTCCAACGACTGGGGGTATATATTGAGAGAGCGTTACAGCCGTAACGTTCCTACGACTTGGGGTGAATAAGACGACGGGCTGCCACATCCGCGGAGAGGCTCCAACGACTGGGGGCCATATATTGAGAGAGCGTTACATCCGTAACGTTCCTACGACGGAAGAGAAGGGCCAGCAGCCAGGCCGCCCTTATACCCAGAAGAGAAGGGCCAGCAACCAGGCCGCCCTTATCGCGTCCCCATGCCAATTTAAAGCACTACAAATAACTGTAAAATTATATGCATACACTCTGATATTATTTATATATAATATTAAGCTTATATGCACACACTCTGATATTATTGGTATATAACATCAAGCTTATATGCACACGCTTCCTTTTATTACGTGCATATAACATCAAGTTTATTTGCATACACTCTCCTAGTGTCTGTATATATATGTAAATATCATTCCATTCCATAACGTTACATCTCCTTAGACATTCTGTCTAATTACAACACATATAAGCCACGCGGTATAACGTTACATCTCCTTAGACATTCTGTCTAAGCCACGCGGTTCTACGCTATTATCTGTAATCGCGTATACTATTTGTGCAGAATATACCATAATAGACCTTTACATCAGTGTCAGTCATCCTTGTGGGGTTGTGATCATCTCTTCGATCCCCGGATCTTTACTAGTGAAGGGGCTAACTACGGTGACGGCCAGAATGCCAGTGGGCAATCCCGGTTATTGATTCGTTTTCTCGTAAACACCACGACTGGTCCTGCTCGTACACGTTACAATATCTTAGAATGGTACTCTCTTCTGCTGGTACCGGAATACAGTCGATACGAGAGCAAAAATCTATGTAACATCTGATCTGTGTGGCATATGTACGTTTCGTGGAGGCTGGCAGGGCATTAGATTCCCAATAGGAAGCCTCTTTGTCAAGTTCTCCTAATAATCCTGCCACCGGCGAATCTGCAGCGAAAGAAAATACATGGCACCTTGAGACATGTGAAAGGGTAGCCAATAAAAGGCTGGCATCGCAAATCCAAATTGTTTGAACAAAATATTGGTAAACCTCTCCATCTGTCCCCCTAGGTGCAAACGCGAAACCGAGTCTGCCAAACTGTTAAATTGTCCAGGAAAATGGATAGCTTGTATACTAAAGTCATTCTGTAACGACAGTATACTCAAGATATCGAGCAATTTGTGGGCCTCACTACACTTAGTCGATCCCTTATTTACAATGGCAGCCGTAGCCGAGTTATCAGTGTAAACAATAACACGTCTGCCACTCCAATCTTTGTGCCATCTTTTCGCGGATTCTACCACCATCGCAAGTTCTTTCACATTAATATGAGTCGCAGCTAGTGCAGGATTGTCCAAGTGCCAAACTCGATACGTCCAGTCAAGATTACAGAATGCTCCGCCGGCTGTCGGACATGCATCTGTTTGTACACTTATGGTCTGTCGAATGTCCCAAATTAACTTCCTGTTCTGGGTATTACACAGTACAAAGGCCCACCACTGGAGGTCGGCCATAATTGGTTGTAGTCTAGCTTTATGGTAAGGCAATTTCAAAGTTGACAGCAGATTAAAAATACTACGTGTATGCAGCCTACCCCAATTTATAACATTTGAGGCCCATGTCAGCTTCCCCGCTAGTCTCTCCAACTGTTTTCGAGTTGCCCATCTCTTTTTGGCGGATACACTTATCTCCTGAACTAGATTTTTTAGCTTTTCCCCCTCCAAAGACAGACAGTTGCTAATGGTATTAATTTCAATACCCAAGAATGTCAAACATGTAGATGGGTCTACGACCTTTGTCCAGTTAATTTTGAAGCCTAACTTGCGTAGAAGTGAAATCAGCGTATTGTAAGACTCAATCCAATTCTTTCCGCATATTCCCATAACATTTCTCATGTCGAGGATGGTTGTCAGACCTGTTGAGATATTCATCTCCAAATTTTTATCGATTTCACTTCATTTGAAGAGACAGCCCCTCATCTTATAATCATGGAATTATCCGAATTTACGCCAGCTCAATCAAGGGAATAAACTCTCTTTTCCCTTACCCCGAAACAAACGGCGGTGGAACAAATGTATCACGTAGAAGTTCGACCATCTTCACAAACCACATTTGATGCGTCGTTAGAATTCTCTGGTCAATGTATGGATTATGCAGACCTTGGGCGCAGTAGGTTATACGTTAAACCAAAGTAATGCGAAATGATGTTACCCTCCTCACCGAAAAAGAAAAATGCATTTCTGTAAACGTATTATTACAGTCGATGTGGCCACAAGTAGACGTTACGATGCAGGAAAAACTGATAACCTCCAATACGGTCAAATTACACTGCAAAGCCTACATTCAAACAGTGGTGAATTTTGAAGGAGATATGCAGAATACACAGCTTTAAACGCAATTATACGCTTAAGATTCCGGCGGTCATCTAGATACAGCTGATCCAGATTCGGAGTAGTAGTCTAGTAAATCTGGCGCATTTTTGGGGTTAACCCACCACAAATTGCGACAGAATTTATTTCACTGCTATGCATTTCAGAAAGGTCACCAGAATAACATACTAAACGTCTACAATCCCATATGCATGGGAAATATATTAAAATTCAACTTGAACATATACCAATTTTTCGTCGCTATGAATTTTAGGAATTCAACCTTTTTTCCTATCCTGGTTTTCCGTGACCACCCAAACGGGGAGAGACTTGGACGTCAAACTCTCAGGACACGTAGCTGGTCGTATTATGCATATTTTCAGCCTTTTCACAATGTATAATGACTATTTGGTTAAATTCAAAATGGCGGACGTGGCATCTGACGGAAAATGTTCGATTTGAAAGATTATCAACTGTAATTACAATACACTCCATTACAGGCAATGCACATGTGCCATTCAATTTCTAATTATAGTTTTAATAGATCATCATATGTTGAAAGACATGGATTAGTTAAATAGTATAGAACTATCTGGCCATTCACATGTTATTTCCAACCAGGTCAATTCCCAAAACTATAGCAAAACTGAATGTCCAGGCAAACTGCGGTTTGACCCATAACAAATTGCAACAGAATTGTTTTCGCTGATATGCATTTCCCAGAACAACATACTAAAAGTCTACCAAAATCTATTTGGTGGAGATATGACTTTTTCTAAGTCAAAGATACATACATCATGCCTCATACATGTCATACAATCAAGATAGAAAATATTGGTTTGTCTCTGAATAAGGGCAGTTTATCACCCAGAATTCCAATCAATACATGATGATCTAGGATACATTATTCCTTGGTGGTGAAAACATTTGCATTCCCACTGGATTTGCTCATAAAAGTAGATAGCAAAATGATAATTCAGCACCAGGGTATATAATCATACATGGTAATATCCTGCCAGTTGACATTATTGCCATTAGCATTGTTATCTGAAAGGGAACTGACAAGCTGTGATATATTTTCTTTCAACATATGACAATCACAGACAATCATTCCATCAACTTATAAAGATATAGCTGTAGTATCACAAGCACGTAGCAAGTGTCAGGTCCGACATTCAATAGTGTGTGTACCTTGTTGAAAATAACGTCGCCTTGCCAATCAAGAGAGAGAGAGAGAAATTAGATTCAACGTTGCGTTCAGCAATCGTTCGGATATATAATGACAATCTGCCAATCATTTATGATCCGTCACAATTGTTTGACAAATGTTGCTGATGAAAGAAGAATAATTATGCACATCCTAATATATCATTTAGCTATCAAACAAATAATGCTTTGGATTATAGGCAAACTTGACGGCATAACTTTTCATGTTTCATTTAACATTCTCGTTCATGTTAACATATTATTACGGGAAGTGACTTCTCATACATATAGTTGATGTCTTTTATTGTTATTCCTCATGAACACTGCCATAAGTTGAGGAATATTTCACAGCACTATCAATCCCAATAACAGTGTTCATCAATGTTATTTTCAAAGGTCTGGGTTTGATGAGTTTGCACAGCTTAGTCTTTTGCATTCTCCACACACTTGAACAATCCAGGCCATGATCCTTACAGGCGCATCTGCTTCAGTTGCAATCCTTCTTGCAGTTCCATTTGATAACCTCAAGTAGCGCAATGAAGCTGGTGGCAGATCAGTTTTCCCAGGGAGAAGCCGATTGAATTGCCCACCCCCATTTTTGTGGCTGCAATGGATGGTCTTCCCCTCAATTTAATTCCTTCGTCTGGGTTACTATTGTATAAACACATCTGCGTCCTCAGGAAATATAATACCACCCAAAATCTCTAAAGTATGTCAAGATATAGCGTATTTTCGGTTGTATCGTCCAGTGAACATAATCGAAACATCCCAAGATCGACTTTTCTTGAAACTCAACTACTTAGATAAAGGACTGGACATTATTAATTTACCTCTAATCCTGAATGATCCAGAGGTACGCAATACTGTACCAAACTATTTTAAGTTCAACTATTTATACTTGCATTTCATATAAGTATACTAAATATATAGCCACCAAAATATTCAATTACTCTAAGGCTGTCGAGGAGTTTGACTGGAACTTATACACGTCGGGAGCTATAGTTGTGATTGTGAATCGTCGAACTTTATCTATACACCATGCAAACATGTTGTGACTGGTGACCTTGATGGGGTGAGTGATAAGGACCTAAGATTAGTCCTGATGAAGGGACCTAAATATAGAGAGCCGAGAAATATAAATCTGAAGGCCGACCAGAAGATAGTCCTGTCTGCTTGGAACAGTACGTTATTGATTGGTCTAAGCGAGAAAAAGTTGAACCTTCAGTACTCGATGATTGGCTGGACCTCACCAAGTGCAAGGTCGTTGAAACAATCCGCCATATTGACAGAAGTACCCTTCCCCAAGCAAAACAAGTACTGAGAAGCCCAAGTTCGCAAGAAGTTCTAACAAATCTCCAGAGTAAATTCTTCATAGTCCCAGCAGACAAAGCTCCAAATAATATAATATTCATATGTAAATATTACTATTACCAGGTGCTGGTTGAAGAATTGAGTGTAAACATATCGTCATCAAATACGTCTACTTACTCTCAAACTGCATTTACTCTGGAAGATATATTTAACAATCACAAAACGTTTCTCAATGAAAGAGGTATTTGTCTCCCAACCAAACATAACGATATACCAAAAGTATACTGGATTCCCAAAATGCATAAATCATCATACAAAGCTAGATTCATAGCTGGTTCTAGAAGCTGCACCACCAAGCTTCTTTCAACCCTGTTGACGAGGGCCCTTTAGGAGGTGAAAGCATTTTGGGAAAGGTTGCGCCACTAGTTCTAAAAACTCCGGCGTTGAATGCATGTGGATATTGAAAAAGTCAAAATGTCTTACGGAAGAACTTGATGCTAAAGGTCACATACCGTATAGACATGTATCCACATAGGATTTCTCGACTCTCTATACCACAATCCCTTATCAGGACCTTATTGACCGTTTAAGTTCATTAATAGCATCTGTGTTCAAGAAAACTGATCGTAGATATATTAATGTCGCAAGCCATACAGCATTCTTTAGCTCTACTACATACAAGAGATATCATTCATGGGATGTTTCTTTGTTTATAGAGTTACTTGAATTTCTCATTAAAAATATCTATGTGAAATTTGGCAACACAATATATCAACAGCATATAGGTATTCCAATGGGTACTAATTGCGCACCCCTGTTGGCTGACCTGTATCTGTTCTCTTATGAATATGACTATATGCAGGCGCTTTCAAAAACCGATCCATTCAAAGCCCGTTCCTTCTCATTCACCAAACGCTATATAGACGATCTTCTCGCTGTGAATAATCGCTATATAAATGACACAGTGAAGGATATATATCCACCTTCACTGGATTTGAAGGAAACTACAGATAGCCCTACAGGCACATCACATTTAGACCTATATCTCTATAAAAATGAAGCGGGCCTTCTCTCTCGTCGACTGTATGACAAAAGAGATGATTACAATTTCGACATCGTAAACTATGCCTTTCTGGACAGTAATATTCCAGTGGGACCTGCATATGGCGTATACATATCACGCCTACTAGCATTTGCTAGATCTTGTGTTAAATGTGACGATTTTAATCAACGTCACAAAACATTGTTGCAGAAACTTATAAAACAGGGCTACACCACCAAGCGCCTCCACTCAAAGTTTCCCAAATTTGGCGATACATATCGCATGCCGATAGCAAAATACGAGCGTAGCGTGCAAGATCTATGGCGCTACGTTTCGTAACTTGTGTCTAATTCCGCTTAACCCGGGGCTAGGGGCCGTATGAACCCATGTACTTCAAGATCCTCATGGTACTCATATGAACAGTCACAATCAAAGCGTGACAGATACATCATTCTTCAGATGACGACTTTACAACGAATATTATGGATTAAGAATACTGATCAGCGATACGGATTTGATATTTGTGGAACATCATGATGTCTTGCCGGCATCATTGAAAACTGTTGACCGCTTCTCTCTTGCAGGAAACAAGCCTATGTTTATGTATACTATGATAGTCTTTTTGAATTTGGTGCTAATACTGTTATATGGAATATGCACAGTCAGAAAAATGGTTTTAATTAACACTAAAAATTGGTGTTGACTTCAACACCAAAAAACAGTGTTGAGTTACGCCCTACACCATATTGCCCCAACACCATTTATTGGTGTTAGTTAACACCGTTATTTGGTGTTAGTTAACACCGTTATTCGGTGTTGAGTCAGCATCCGCACTCGTCGGTCAACACTAAAAAATGGTGTTGAGCCGGTTTCAACACCATTTATTGGTGTTAGTTAACACTGTTAATTGGTGTTGAGCCAGCATCAGCACTTGTCAGTCAACACTAAAAAAATGGTGTTGAGCCAGCTTCAACATCATTTATTGGTGTTAGTTAACACTGTTAATTGGTGTTGAGCCAGCATCAGCACTTGTCAGTCAACACTAAAAAAAATGGTGTTGAGCCAGCTTCAACATCATTTATTGGTGTTAGTTAACACTGTTAATTGGTGCTGAACTGGTGTTAGTTAACACTTAGTTAACATCTGCATATTAATAGAGCCTGCACCAATTTATGGTAGGTGATAAATAAACAAATTGCTTATGGATAACAACTTCTAGTTTATTCAGGACGCGACGTTTCGATACAGGTACTAGTATCGTTCTCAAGTCAAACATTGACGGATAGGTCTTTTCGTTAATATTCACTCTATAGGCGAAGGAACTGATCAACGCAGCGCTTAGGTGTGGGAAATCAACATACGATTTATAGGCGATGAGATTTGTTTCTTTCCTTTGTCCGACGTTTTTACTGTCAGCTATGCTGGTTTTGGAATACTCTGGGCCAGCCAGCCCGGCATTGTCTTATATAAGGATAGATGCGGGGCGCGCGGAGCTCGGCGGAAGCACTAGACAGAGAATCGTAAAATCCGTCCGTCATTTGCAAATTTGTGTTTCTTTTTCCAATGAAAAGTTGAAAAGCTGGCAGTAAAGCGCACTGTGCGTCGCAATAGACCGGCAAAATACGTACAAGTAAGTTTACTCTATACGTATACGGCAATTATGACTGGAAAATTCCAACTTCTTGGTCTACTTGCTTGGTATAAAGTAATTTTTCAAACCAATTCAGCTTTAAACAAACCTACGACAGCGAGCTACAGGGCGCTTACCCAGCCGTCAAAATCCTGGGGTTAACACAGCGGTAAACACCGTTATTGTCAGCATATAGCACGGATAATCTGTTTTACTTTTTTCCCCCTTCTGTTTTCATAAGGCTGTTAATTATACAGATTGAATGATTGACTTAATGATTGACTTATTGATCAGGAAATAGTAAATGGTCAGCATATAGCCCTTTACGGATAATTTGTTTCAATATTTTTTTTCTTCTGCTTTTATAAAGCTGTTAATTATACAGATTAACATGTGGAGATATCAATAGAACTCACGTACTGGTATGTGCTATATGCCGACAATAACGGCGTCACCCCAGAAATTTGGCAGCTGAGTTGAGCCACTGTTGTATTTATAGCTGTTTATTACTCTTTTCTGGAGTCTTTATCACACAATTAATCCTTTGAGCTGTTAAATGTTAGATTATTAACAATATCTTATCAATTGCAAACGATTACCAACCTCAAAGGGGGCGGAAATCCGAATTAACGGTGAAAAGCGCGGTCTGGCTGTGCATAGTGAATACGTCGCCATGGCCCACGCCATAGTTGTTGGGGGCCGCCATATCATTATGTCTTGTTGCGCTAAAATCCGACGAAAGGTAATGAAATTCCCATGATGGGCAGCGTTTCCTCTGTATATCTGTAAATCCAATTCGCTGGTCTACATTTCAATAGCCATATGTCCAAGCATCTAATCTCTCATTCAGAGCTGCCAAGTTGGACTGATTAAATATCTTGAGTCTATGCGAGCGCAAAGCGCGAGCGTTCGCCCTAGGCGATCTGATTGCGAGATGTCGGCCATGCTGGCGGAAGTACGCGCCACAAATAGGCAAGACTATGAGTTCAAATTGCATTTTTCTTAAATTTTGAAATTTTGAAATTGAAGTAAATTCAAATATCAATTTGTAGTTGGCAACATTCTTATTGGCGTAAACCAAAACGGCGAGCCTGCCGGGTTTCACATAACCCTTGTTTTTTTCAATGTTGGAATTTTAACACCATTCTCTTAACACCGTTTTTGGCGTTGAACTGGTGTCGAAACACCCCCTTTTCTTAACACTGTTTTTTGGTGTTGAACTGGTCTCAACACCATTTTTCAGTGTTAGATTTTCAACACCATTCTTTCAACACCGTTTTTTGGTGTTGAACTGGTCTCGACACCATTTTTCAGTGTTGGATTGAGTCAACACCATTTTCTCAACACCGTTTTTTGGTGTTGAACTGGCCTCAACACCACATTTTGGTGTTGAATTATGTCAACACCGTTTCTCAACACCACTTATTGGTGTTGAACTGGCCTCAACACTAAATAATGGTGTTGGGCCAACACCGTTTTTCTGGCTGTGTGGAATAGGTCTTTGGATTATGGACGCGGATATTCTCTAATGGACGACGGCTGAATGGACGTCATTATGAATGACGGACCAGACGCTTGTAATTCTATGCTGCTGCAATAAATGACCTTCGTCAAGACTCTCACGACCTGGATGAACACTTAAGCTTGTTGGCGAAATAGCTCAGTGATAGTTGTCTTCTTCAAGGCAGCACCTTTGTCAATGCCGTATGGTCTGAATACTGTGTCACAGCCCAGAATGGCATGCACAAGCAACATACTTGTACAGACTTGCATTCCCAGCACAGCCTTTGTCTTCTTGACATTTCAAACTCTCCGGCCCCGCTAGTGACATGGTCATTCAGTCAAAGAAAGACGAATTCCTAGCAAACAACGTCAACAAGAAGCAGTTCATTACTCTTATGAGTTACCAGTTAGAAAGGGCGAGATGTTTCATATGCAGATGTTTTTTTATTGTAAAAGCAGCCGTTTAATCGACTGAAAGCATCAAGACTTTGATTGATGATCATATTGACCTGTTAGTTCTGCTCTGTTTTCATGCAGTCATGAATGACAATGACATCTACTTTCAGCCAGAATCAAAAGAGTATGCAAGGAAACGGATAGTTTGGAATGTCAAGAAGACAAATTACAACACATATAAGGGAAGTAGGAAGAGGTGCCGACATACTGACAGAGTCACATGGCTTCACAGTATAGTCTTCCGGTTAATTCTAAGGCTGTACTAAGAATGTAAGTCTGCGCAAATATGCTGTTTGTGCATGTCATTCAGGGCTGTGACACAGTATACTGACCATATGCCATTGGCAAATGTGCGGCCGTAAAGAAAACAACACTCAATGAGCCATTTTGCCAAAACGCTGAAGTGTTCAACCAGGCTACTGGGAGTCCCGATGGAGGTTATCTATTGCAGGTGCTTGTGTGTATACTATGATTGTCTTTTTGAATTTGGTGCTAATACTGTTATATGGAATATGGAATAGGTCTTTGGATTATGGACGCGGATATTCTCTAATGGACGACGGCTGGATTATGAATGACGGACTAGATGATTACAATTTCGACATCGTAAACTATCCCTTTCTGGACAGTAATATTCCAGTGGGACCTGCATATGGCGTATACATATCACGCCTAGTAGCATTTGCTAGATCCTGTGTTAAATGTGACGATCTTAATCAACGTCACAAAACATTGTTGCAGAAACTTATAAAACAGGGCTACACCATTAAGCGCCTTCACTCAAAGTTTTCAAATTTGGCGATACATATCGCATGCTGATAGCAAAATACGAGCGTAGCGTGCAAGATCTATGGCGTTACGTTTCGTAACTTGTGTCTAATTCCGCTTAACCCGGGGCTAGGGGGCCGTATGAACCCATGTACTTCAAGATCCTCATGGTACTCATATGAACAGTCACAATCAAAGCGTGACTGAGATACATCATTCTTTAGATGACAACTTTACAACGAATATTATGGATTAAGAATATTGATCAGCGATACGGATTTGATATTTTTGGAACATCATGATGTCTTGGCGGCATCATTGAAAACTGTTGACCGCTTCTCTCTTGCAGGAAACAAGCCTATGTTTTTGTATACTATGATTGTCTTTTTGAATTTGGTGCTAATACTGTTATATGGAAAATGGAATAGGTCTTTGGATTATGGACGCGGATATTCTCTAATGGACGACGGCTGGATTATGAATGACGGACTAGACGCTTGTAATCTTTCAGATGATTATGCTAATGGCAAAAATGTTAACTGGTTGAATATTACCATGTATAATTCATATAGCCTGATGCTGAACTATCAGTTTGCTATCTACGCTTATGAGCAAATCGACCGAGAACACAAAAGGTTTCACCACCATGGCATATTGTGCCCTGGATCATGTATTAATTGGATTTCTGAATGATAAACTGTCCTTATTCACGGAAAAAAAACAATATTCTACTTTGCTTATATGAGGCATAGTGGCCTATTATGTATTATAAAAGGGCATATCATTGTTTTCAAAAAAGTCGTATCTCCACCAAATAGATTTTGGTAGACTTTCAGTATGTTGTTCTGGGGACCTATTAGAAATGCATACCAGTGAATTAAAAAAATCTGTTGCAATTTGTTTTGTGTCCAGCTAAAAAAAGACGAATAGATTGCCTGGACTGTCATGAAAATGATAAAAATTCAGATTTAGAATAATCTCATACATCCGCCAGTTTGAATTTCTTCATAAATATTTTCATGCAAGGGTATTATTTCAGGCTGAGTATAACCTTGATATGATATCGAGTGGAATGAGTGTAAGTAATGACCCATTTCTTTCACGCTTAGTACCAAATACAAGATTTTCTTATAGGAGCAAGGGACCGGTAAACACTAAAATTTCGCAAAAAATACTTCAAATTTCAGCTTGAAATTTAAGATATTTCCCATGCTTATCTGTTTGCAGACTTTTAGTATGTTATTCTAGAGACCTTTCGGGAACGTACTGCAGCAAAAACAAATTTTGTTGCAATTTGTGGTGGGTCAAACCTCAATTTGACTGGACTATAGTTGTCGGGGTTTTGTTAGACAGCTTGAAATCAGCAAGAGCAGATTATTTGAAGTGGAAGGAACAATTTTACAAGATGTAATCCTTCAAGATCGCTACATACTCAACGGAAGTGATGTGAATGTGAAATTATGTCGAGCCTTACCGCAGTTCATCTTCATGTCTGCTGAGGAAAACCTAGATTATAAAATGGTTATGAAGGATATCTACTTCAAAGTGTTGAAAAGTCCGGGATCTCTACCACACAGGTTATGTATAACTGGAATAGTATGTTTCCTTCCCGATTAATAATGTGATTCATGACATCGAAAGCCGCGAACGGAGACTATAAATCCAAACCTTTCAACTTCCGTCATTTCAATCTCACCAGTATCTCGATATTTGTTGACGGAGTAAATGCACCAAACTGAGCTTTCCATACAAAGTTTGATACATACCCCGAAAAGTCTACATGTACTTCTGTCTACCCCAGTCTGTTCAACATCATTGGAAAGGCGAGAAGCGATTTCGGGAAAAATATAGAGCCAGAATTGGAGCGATATGCAAGGAGACTTTTCTAGAAGATACGCCTTGTACGCGTTTATGTTAGACCCATCCTTCGAATCTACAAACGCTTCAAAAGGATATGTGACGACAATACGGGAATAACTCCCTTGTATGTGAAGGTGATGAAGCTGATTTTTATTTTCCAATCCAAAACCTACCAAATCAGATGTTTCTAGGAGTTTACATACTGAAAGATCAGCCTCGAAAGAATTGCGATTCTCCGTTGTATAAAAATGGAGATATGATTGATTAACGTGTGCTCCTCGGCCTGATTTGGTATTTTTGAGGCATTTACAGTGAGGAGTTTCTCTTATAGCAAAAATATGACACTTCAAACCAAAATAATTGTTCACACAATATATTACGAAGTTTGTTTATTGGAAAGAATCACGAATGATTTTGGTTTGAGGTGTCATATTTTTGCTACGGGAGGAAATCCTTCATGAAAAGGTTCGAAAATACCAAAATAAGCTCGGGAGCACATTTTGATCAATCATATCTCCATTTCTATGCAACTGAACATCTCACTTTTTGCGAAGGGGATTTCAGTGTGTAATCTTCAAGAAAAATGTTATTTTGCAGCTTTTGGCGTGAAAAAAAAAATCGGCTTTTTTACCGTCACACACAAAGGAGTTTTTCGTATGTAAACGTAACATATCCTTTCCACAAAGAGCCGACATTCGACAAGAGATCAACTTTGGGGAGGCACTTCCAGAAAGTACAAATTGCGTAGTATACGCTGAATTCCCCCTATTTTGAAGTGGACAATACTAAAAACATAATCTACAATCAACGATGAAAACCGACGAATTACTCTGCACGAAATATTCTGATTCATACCTTGAAGGACATGTCAAAGGAGTGTTTTCTGTAGACCAGATTCCGGGGAGTGTTATCAAGAGACAGAACGGTTATATCGTGAACACTGACGCTTCCCACTTGGCTTAAGTTTTTATTTCCGATGAGTCATTTGATATTTATTCGATTCATACGGTCCAAACTTTTATAACACCTACTTCGTCAAATTTCAGGAGAGTAGGTACAAATCATAAACTTTCAATAACGTCAAACTCCAGGGAGATAACTCCTACAAATGTGGTCACTTTTGTCTATACTTCTAATTACTTCTAGTTCGGGAGATATCACTCGATACAATTGTTAATTATTTCACCGCCGATCGTTGTCATAATGATTCTTATGTATTACAAGCGTCTAGTCCGTCATTCATAATTCAGCCGTCGTCCATTTGAGAATATCCGCGTCCATAATCCAAAGACGTCATCTAAAGAATGATGTATGTCAGTCACGCTTTGATTGTGAGTGTTCATATGAGTACCATGAAGATCTTGGAGTACATGGGTTCATACGGCCCCTAGCCCCGGATTAAGCGGAATTAGACACAAGTTACGAAACGTAACGCCATAGATCTTACACGCTACGCTCGTATTTTGCTATAATCATGCGATATGTATCGCCAAATATACCGTTTCATTACGTGTAACTCATATGAATCCTGTACTACTGCTCCTTTGCTCTGATTGGATATATTTAAATATTTAGTCAATCAAACATTCTTTATGCTGCATCGTATATGAATAACTATCTCGATGTCTCTAAGTCAGTCTTCGCGATCTCGATGTCTCTGAGTCAGTCTTCGCGATAATCATGAATGTGAATGGATGGAAGTTAGTAGCTCCGCGTGTTAAATTCGATACTAATGTTTTCACCAGACCCTGTAAGCTGGATACTATATTGAAGAAGCGTGGGAATAACATACTCTTTTTAGAACTGGATCAATGGTAGAGTGACTAAGACACATATTGTCTTCAAAAACTCGTTCGTTATGCATTTAAGGGAAGCAGAGTTAAGCTTACTGGTATCTATATTTTATGGGACACAGATCTACAGTGTCTAATACAAATATAACGATGGAATCAACTTTTTGTTCATAGCTATCGACGTCTTTTCCAGATACTAATGGATAGTACCTCTACAGAAAAAAATCTCATCAATCCATTTTACAGGGATTGGAAAAGATTTCGAAAGAAGGGAGACAACCCAAACTTCTCCTATTCCATAAAGGGAGTGAATATACGAACAGATGGGTGACCGCCTATTTAAAGAAAAAGGGTGTTAATTATTATGTCACGCAAAATCTGAAGAAAGCTAGTTACGCCGAAAGAGTTAACAGGACTATCTCACAAACAAACATATCGTTATAGAGATATTTTACGAGATATCGCCCTCACAGCTCCCTGGATCACAGAGCCCCGATGGAGGCGAACAAAAAGAACGAGCCGATGTGTGGAAGGAGTTATACGTAGATACGGTGAAGAAACGTCAGAAGTTATGACAGAAGACGGATGTAAAAAGCGTCCCAAAAGTCTCGATTACGCGATACTCTGATAATTTCACATACTAGATATGTATTCCAAAGATATTATCAATCGATGTGGATTGAGAAAGTCCACCGTAGGATTCGAAGGACGGGGATAAATATATACAAACAATTCGATTTCATGGACGAGTCTATGGAAGAATCTTCTATCAAAATAAACTACAAAAGGTACAAAAATACCCGGATGCATTCTCGCGTATGGGAAAGATACTAACACACGCCGTCGTAGACGCAAGATAGAAAAATTAGCGAAATACGTAGCCTATAAAATTCGCTAGTTGGGTTCTAGAGGAGAACATCGAGAATACATAGATGTATCGAGTTTGGCTTTCGTATTGTATAGTATGATTGTCTGGAGTAGACTATTCGCATTCTTAGATAACCGTCGAACGCAACACGCTGTCACTACTATCGCTTTAACATGACGGCAGAGGAATACGTTTGCGTTGCTGATAAATGGATTAAATTAAACGTAGACTAAGCTATAGACTACCTAAGGCGATAAACGCATCAGACCGGGGGAAGGAGACTAGACAAACCTTCAAAATTACTCCAGCATATCGATACGAGAAATCCAACCGTTAGTCCACGTGTTGATGGAATTAAATGGCGACGATAACATCCATATGCCCAACACAAGTGCCCAAGAGTGCTAGAGCAGAACTCGACAGACAGCGTCGAAAGCTAGTACAGCCTACATCAGTAAAAATAAAGCGGAAAGAGACATCAAGCAAGGATCGTGCAAACAAATATGAAGGTGAAGGTGTTTTGAAATAGCATATGATCACCCCCCAGCATGCTTAGCGATGCCATCAGTTTCATATATAAAGAGGTGTAATCGAACTGCATCACTTTCCATGAACATTTTTGTCATAACGCATCGATTATATCCCTATACACCATGTCTAACAGATGTTTCAAATCGGAGATCAAGGAGCCGATACAGACATCACGAGAGAAGGATACGAGCAAAGTCAGTGATGGAGTCTAAACTGTGTAATATAGAGAAACCACTTAATTCAGAGGTTGAGAAAGCCTCACTCGGTGGCCGAGTGGTATAAGGCGCTTCGCTGGTGATTGCTAGCCTCACACCGCTGAACCGGCACGGGTTAGAGCCCCGCTGATGTATGTGAAAGTTTGACAGTTACTTGCCGACTGGCGGTGGTTCTCTCCGGGTACTCCCGCTTTCCCCACCATTCAAACTGGCTGTCACCATATGAGTGAAATAATATTGAGTGTGACATTAAACCAAATCCCCCTTACTTGAGGTTGAGAAAGCCTTACTCCATCCATTTAAGATGAAAGCTGCGGGACCCACTTTCCAGCTTGTCTAATATTTCGATATTAGATTGTCCTATTTAGCCTAGACGAGTCGACTAATTTATGAAAACATATGAAGGTGACATCTCTACACCAAACGGTCATCTCTTCATTGAACTTAAACCAACTACATGTCATATTATGAATAATTTAATAAAATCTGTTACGCTATATCTTTAATTTGCGTCCTTTCCCCTCTGCTGATGAAAATGTTGCTATTCTTATACCGTCAAAAGAGATGTTATTCATTCTTCTATTCGCCATATTGATGATAGTCGAACATTACATCTCTGTTTATATCAATCGTATGTCGGTAATCCATATTCCATAAAACAGCATTAGTATCACACTCACACAACAAGTGATTAATTTAACAGAGTTTAATCGTAATTCTATTATTTATAAGACGTGTATCGGATTAATATAGAGAAAATATATATTCGTGTGTGCACAGTCTATGAGGAAAGTCAATTGATAGGTTTATTTCATTCTATTCAAATAGTCCATCGTATCGAGTTGTCTTAGACTTTTATCTGTCATCACAGCTCCCGAGCTAGGGTATCTAATTCCGCTTAAGCCGGTGCTAGGAGTCTTGTGGATATAGTCTCCACATGAACAGCAGCAATAGAAGCGTGGCTGAGATACTTAGGCTACGTCCGAGAATCCACCGTATTCTCGGGTCTGAATGTTAGGTGTCGACGAATACTTTCCTGTAGAGTCATACGGTTGCTTTTTAGTCAGCATACGTCGTCAATTTTTCCCACCTCTTGCATATCGCCCCAATTTATTACCTGTATATGGTAGGATTCAGTCCCCGAGTCCCGCCTTTTGTACATGTCACTCGACAGATTTATGTAGGTTTATTGTTTCAGTGGGGACTTTAAACCATTACATGTTAGTTTTTCTGGTTTCTTGCATTTACCAGGTTACCCCATGTTAAGGCGTTTACTCCATCAGACGTCCATGATGCTCATTCATTAACATAACATCAGATGCGTTGTACGAGCTGATCTGTCATCACAGCTCCCGAGCTAGCGTATGTAATTCCGCTTAAGCCGGTGCTAGGGGCCGTGTGGATACTTCATAGTCTCCACATGAACATCAGCAATAAAAGCGCGGCTGAGATACTTAGGCTACGTCCGAGAATCCACCGTATTCTCGGGTCTGAATGTTAGGTGTCGACGAATACTTTCCTGTAGTATCATATTGTTGCTTTAGTCACCAGACGTCGTCAATTTTTCCCACCTCTTGCATATCGCTCCAATTTCATAATGTTCCCACACAGCTCGACTCGGTTCAGACGACAAACGTCCTTTGTATAAGCGCCTAGTATGAGCAAACGCCCAACGTTAATGATCCCATGTTCAAATACACAATCTCTCACCGTTTCACAGGCTGCTAATAAATTCACGGCTCTTGTAAGCCTCTCGCATGTTCCGTCGTCGCAATAAGAGTATGGCTATGTGGACAAGATCATACGAAGCTGTATTCTCCTAGTTGACATCTTTCCTTTCCACCCTTACATTTGAATACCGTGCTTAGCGAGATAATTCTGCCAGTGATATCTTTCTCGAGCCCTAAATTCCAATCCTCCATCCAGTGTGGCTGTGGTATATCAGTCACCCCCCAGGCGTGTGGAATAGCGTTGGTCCCATTCTGTATAAGTCTCCTCCCGTATGGAATAATACGAGAGGTAGCTGTAGATACATGCTTGTAGACGTCTGCATTGATATGACGTGTGGAATAAAATGGTGGCGTTTGATGCTTTGCTCTTCAGTCTTTAGGGTGGCGTGTGCAAATAAGGCTGGCAATTCCTTATAAATTATAATCAGATGACCGAGCGTGGGAGTTCTATTTGACGGGTTTAATATGTTAAGTTAAAATTGCTTTTCCAGACAATAACTTTTGCAAACCGGAAGTTTTGTTTTCAAATTTGGTGTGTGGGTACCTTGCCTCGCGATCTGGCTTGAGGTTGTTTTTCGTGCATATTCGGCGTATAGGTGGCGCCACCTGGGGGCTAAGTTATAATATTTCCAGGTAATACCTGAAAAGCTGGATCGATTCTTTCCAAATTGGGTGTGTGGGTACCTCGCCTCAGTATCTCGCTTTTCATTGTTCTTCTTGTCGATCCGCATAGAGGTGGCGCCACCTGGGGCCAATTTAAAATTGCGTTTCCGGATAATACCTTTTAAATACTTCAATGGATTCTTCTCAAATATCGTATTTGGGTACCTTGCCAGAAGATCTCGCTTGGGTTTGATTTTTCATGCCGATCTGGTTATAGATGGTGCCACCTGTGGGCCAAGTTAACTTTTGATTAAACTGAACAGATTCAATTCTCAATTTCCATGTCGGGGGATCTTGCGTCTAGATCTCAGTTGGGATTGTTTTTCGTGTCAATCCGGACAATAACTTTTGAAAAACTGAACGGATTCCTTCCAAATTTTTTATGTCGGTACCTTCCCTCAAGTCATCGTTTTGGAATGTTTTTGCACTGATTCGCCAGTAGGTGGCACCCCCTGGGACCTAATGGTCAGAGCATCGGTCTCGTAAGCGGTAGGTGCTGAGTTCAATTCCAGGCCGCGTAACACCAAAGACTTGTTCCTTTCTCGCTTACGCTCAGCATTGAGAGGATAGAACAAGTACTGGTTCGCTCGGTGTCAGTATAATGTGACTGAGTGGGGTGTCATGTCTGCCTACGGCCTGATATTTCAGTGGGACAGCATTATAAAATGGCAGCATTAGATCTGTTACAAGTAGGTAACCCCGCCCCTCCCCGTCCCTTCCCTTCCCCGTCGTGATATAGCTGAAAAAATGTTGAAAGCGACGTTAAACCCTATTCAATCACTCACTCACTCACCCATGTTACAAGTGTTGTTCCTAAGTTTCTCGTTATGACTGTCTTCACAAGTAATGAATGTTTCTTTAACATGCAAAAGAGATGCCTCCTCGATCGTATTCGATCGACTGTATCTAGTTTTTGAATTCTTTTCTCTCAAACCATCAAATGTCGCAAAAAATTATTAATTTAGGTAATAAATTCGTGCATTCACTCATGCGCTGCAGAAAATTGTACATTGTTAGACAATTGTTGGGAAAATAACTCCTGGAACCCTTTTCGAATTCAACGATTATGTTACAAGCTATCAAGTCAGAAAGTTACAGCTCTTAATTCCCCACAGTCCAGCATATTCAATTCCTCGTTCTACATTTCCACTAAATCGATGTTATGAATCCAAATAATTGCTCTGTCGATGGAATTGGAGAACAACACAAAGTATTGGCGGTTCAAGTCAATTTCTCTGGACGCCTTCCCTTGAGGACGGAGAGATTCCGATGATGAGACCCTTTGGTAAACAAGTCGGCAACGTGTGAATTGTCCTTGGACGCACTCATCAGATCATCTAGCACTACCACGTTGGTCTGCTCGGGGTCGAAGAAATACGCTTGATCGATATCGTGAGGAATCCCTGGGACAAAGCTCACATTCTGTAACCCTGTAGTTTCGTAGGCGGACTGCCACTGACTGTAGCACCAGACTATACGTGTCGGAGCTGGGGTTGCCACACTTTCCTCTAAGAACTTCATCACCCAGGACGTCTTTCCACATCCCGTAGGGCCGCTCACCGTCATCGTATAGGGATGCTCTCGTATGTGACGCAGGTGTTGATCGTTTCGGGCGTACGTTGAATTTGCGCGTTATCTGGACTCCGTTCCGTGAGATAGCTTCGCTCTATACGATTACTATGTATGGAAAGCAAGTGTCTACGTAGATTAAACGGCGTGGAAAATGACTTCGAACTCAAGTGACATGCGTAAACCATGGCTCTCGTCTCCACGGACACCCGGCGTTTAATGAACCTTTCAGAGCTGTATGTCGTGTTTATATGGAAAAGCTCGGAGATGGGGCAGTTGAGTGTTTGAAGCTCGGAGCTCGGGCATGGGGCAGTCGGGAGCTCGGAGCTCGGAGCTCGGGGATGGAGCAGTCGGTAGCTCGGAGCCCGGGAGGAGCGCAGCCGCTCGGAGCTCGGGGATGGGGCAGTTGGGAGCTCGGAGCTCGGGATGGGACAGTTGGGTGTTTGGAGCTCGAAACTCGGGGATAGGGCAGCCAGGAGCTCGAACCTCGGGAGAAGCGCAGCCACTCGGAGCTCGGGGATGGGGCGGTTGGGAGCTCGGAGCTCGGGGATGGAACAGTTGGACGCTCGGAGCTCGTGTCGCTCGAAAAGAAGGACGAACTCACATTAACTAGTTGACGGAAATGCCCCAAGTGCCGAAAGGGCATGGAGACTATGACGTCACAGATGACGTGGACATCCCACAAGTCGTGGTCAACACACCGAGGGTTTAACTTTGACACCGTACACGGTCCATTTGGACCACGGATGCTCCCTCAATCACACTACGACCAGACTGCGCATGTGCAGAATGATGAAACCGGACTAGACACCAGTCCAATGCGACGCTACCTCAAGAGAACTTCACACTGATACCTCCCACGAACCATCCGGACCAATAGTAGTTCACCTCGACCTCAAAACGTCCCTTCCAATGCTTTCCCACAATTCCCTGTCTGCGCATGCGCAGAATGTTAAAAACGGACGACACGCTAGTCCAGTCGGATGGTTCCCCACGAATGCTTCACGATGACACCTCATACGATCCAATGGGACCACTATGGGTTCACCTAGACCCCAAACCGTCCATTCAAATACCCTTTTTCTACTGTGCATGCACAGAATGACGTCAGTTCCACCCCACACCCATCCAGTTGGACGCTACCCCAAGAGAGCTTCACATTGACTTTACTATGACACCTCCCACGGCCCAGCCGGACCAATAGTGGCCCACTTCGACCCCAAAACGTCCATTTCAATGCTTTCCCACAATTCCCTGTCTGCGCATGCGCAGAATGTTGAAAACGGACGATACACTAGTCCAGTCGGATGGTCCCCCACGAATGCTTCACGATGACACCTCATACGACCCAACCGGACCACTATGGGTCCACCAAGACCCCAAAACGTCCATCCCAATGCCCTCTTTCTACTGCGCATGCGCAGAATGACGTTAGTTACACCTCGCATCCATCCAGTTAAACGCTCCCCCCACACGACCCAATCGGACCACTATGGGTCCACATAGACCCAAAAACGTCCACCCCAGCGCTACTTGCCCAGTGCGCATGCGCACGGTAAATTTAAAAAAATTTGGAAGCATGGCCTCGAGACCCCTTCCATCGTGTTCTACAGCTCGAGATGAAGAAAACAAGGGTCCACACCTCATACCGCAAATGTCCATGAGTGGGTTTCCCATTAGGTTAAACATTGTCCACTGCGCCGAAATGGGCCAACAACATAGCCGTATATATATCTGACCTCTGGTAGGTATATTAGGGTATTTTCTAACTTGCCTAGTATGGGCTGACTCGTGGTGCAGTGGATAACGTGCCCGCTTCTGGAGTGCGCAGTACGGGTTCGACTCCTGCTCGGACCAGGGGGATTTCCCTTCTCACCGCTCGTTGACCCTCAAAACAGAAATGGCATCTTTGGGCCCGTTGAACTAAAACACTTGCGTATGACCTGTGACCGGATGTGACGTCAGTGACCGGATGTGACGTAATAGTGACATCAATTTGATAAGTAGTGAAAGGGGAAATTGGGTCTTATTTAGGGGCGGAAATATGCGAATCAGGGGAGATACCAAGAATTGTGCCAACAGAGTTATCTGCCCCTGAATAAGCCAAAATTTGCTCTTTTTGTACTACTGGCCCAACTCGACTGGAATGTTAGTGTTTTACAGTAAATGTTAGTTTCAGTCTTGAAAGCTTGTGATAGTTTAATAATAATCTACCATATATGCCTGAAACTTCATAATATCTATGTATATTTTTTAGGATCTTCAGACTGAATCTATGAGTACATTATCGGAATATTTTCATGAAGAATGATTTTGAATTTCGTCAAATATGTCGATTTGTACTGTCTTAGACTTTAAAATCAGAAATTGAAACCTTCATGTAGGTCCCTGATTAACAAAATATGAAAAATCCGATTTCATTGGAAAACGGACCTGTTCGAAGATATGGTTGTTCTAACTCCCCTGACCGAAGATGAGGTCACCGTGTAACACAATATCTGTAACTCATGTAGTCGGTCCAGGTAATCCGATAACTGTCAGTTTTCCCGACTGTGTCTCTTGCGTGATATGCGTTGCCTGTGATATCAATTTGAGCCTGTGTTTTTTCGCTGAATATTAGCTTTTTACAAAGACGAAATTGTAAAACTGAGGAACAAATGTGCTTAATTTAAAACATTCACACCATCAACCTAGAAGTTATCAGTAACTTAAGATGTAGATCGTGTTTTCAAGTTTATTTTCAAAAGTTGATTCAGTAATTCGCAAAAAATTGATATTCAGATCCAAAAGGTAAAAAAAAGCATGTAACACTCATGATCCATGATTTGACTGCGTAAATCCGTACCTTTCCACAAGTAGATAACATATCTCATCTGATTCTTCAGATACTTTTAATTTAGCAGAAAAAGAAGACGTCAGAATTTTCAATTGAAGGAGGTTCAATGCCTTAATGCTTATCGCGTTTTAATATATAGTTCATTTATTTTGTATATTAATGAACTAGGTGTAATTGTCTATGTATATGTACCCATACTGTTAATACATATGGTGAGTAGACAAAATGCTCACGCTATATCGATTTCGCGAAATACCGTTCGGTACTCAAAATGGCGTATCTGTGAACTGTATGCAAATTAGGTGGCCCTATCGGGTTGTGACCATAGGTAGATTCTGCTATTTTAGCGAATTCTACATGTGAACATGCCTACGGCTCAGGCGTCCATGCTAATCATATGGACATAGGAATCGTTTAGAGAGGTTGGTCAGCAAGGTTAGCTCAGTTGAATCAGCTGCCCGTCGCGGAAAAAACGAAAAGATATACTTGGTTTCATTGTCCTAAAATGCAAAATGAAATCAATAAAATTCGTAGAAAAACGTTATTATTTGAAAATGGTAAATCCCATTCCATTGTGGAAAATGGGACCCGTTTGAAGATATGGTTGTTCTAACTCCCCTGACCGAAGATAAGGTCATCGTGTCAATATCGGTAACTCATGTACTCGGTCCAGGTAATCCGATAACTGTCAGTTTTCCCGACTGTGTCTGTTGCGTGATATGCGGTGCCTGTGAGATGAACTTCAACCTGTGTTTGTTCGCTGAATATTATGCCACTCCGATAATCCGAAAATTATCTTCTGCCACGACTGGCTCTGTCACGTTCTTTCTATTTAGCCCCCGAATTAAGTTTATGCCATGTTCGTTCGCTGAACACACTAACCTTCTAGTTTTTTCGCCCGAGGAAAGTTTGTACTCTGTATTCTGCTACGAGAATATCATTGTGTTCAATATTTGTCGAATGTAAATTTATAAATTTCAAATGAGCGTCTTTGTGTTTGAAGTATGTACTAACAATCTCGATTTGCTAGCTGCGAGAATCATAATATGGTTAAATTTATCGTACCGTCGGTATATCACATTTCATTAACAAAAAATATAAATTGACATTCACATCAAAGGCCTCTGTCGCAGATTATTCTGCATGATTCTAAAGCGGTGACATCTTCAGCTTAATACTGCAATAGCTGTACCCCAACCTGTAACCATCTCGGTCATTTATACGCGGTAAGACTGACCCTGGGATCGTGTGTATCCATTCTCAGCCTACTTTCGGCAACTGCAAGAGGGAATTTCCAGAAATTAATACCTCGTGACTTCGTCAGCCAATCAGCTAAAGTCTACCGACGTAACCCCAACGTAACTCGCCATTTTCGAGTCATGTGATGAACTACTTGTTCAAAATTTCAGATCCACCACACCTCTTGGATGATACGAAAGTTATACATACCTATATATTTTGTAAGCCCAGGCAATATCTGTTTCAGAAGTGGTATGAAAACCTGTAATTTTTCAGATTTCTCGAGTCTGTTCTCCGCCGGATGAAGGCCGAACAGAATCCGGTAAAGTACCGGATATCGCTCCGCGATAATGGAGACACACGAAGTGTACGCAAATGAGCTGTACCCGAGCGAACGGTCTATGATACCACTATGGTACTATCGCGCAATTTACGGTAGACAATCAGCGAACGTACCATGCCGATGTGTAAACAGCCTTCGTCGACGGGGGACATCGGTGTGTAAACGTACAACTTTGAATTCGTAGCTAAAACATTACATGAATTGCCGCACATAAAAACGCGAAACATATTAAATGGATGCTACTGGATGAGAATAAAGGGGAGGTAACTTCATTTTGAATTTGAGAACTACAACGCGACAAAGCTTTGTCATATTCAAGTATCAAACTCTAACCAAAACCAGTATGGACATAGAGAAAATGCATCTCTCATGATGGTGTATTATGAAAAACATACTAAGCAGCAGAGAGAAAAAGAGCACAAACAAAAGTTATAATGTCCTATACATAGTTTATTAAGCAAGCGATAATATGTTTTTCAACATGATATACATTAATATACTCTTCCATCCATAAATCACAACTATAAAATCTACTTTATTTATAAATATATACGATTATTCAGATTGTAAGCGTAGCATTCGGTTTCACAAATGTTCATCAAGTTTATTAAATGCGTAATGTGAGGGAAGGAGGGACAGTTTGAGGGAGGGATGGAAAGAAGGGAGCGAGGAATGATTGGAGGGTGGGAATACTTGGCTGTAGAGAGGGAGGGAGAGTGGGAGGAAATGATAGGATGAATGGAGGATGGGAGGAAATGATGCGATGAATGAAGGACGGGAGTGTATATGGAATAGTATACAAGTGAAGTTTAACGGAGATAATGTAATAAGACCAGAATTCCACGAATCTTCAAGATAGGTAACTCAACTCGAAAGTTTATATCAAAACATATGTAAGTCCCTCCAAGCGGAACTCCAATGTACTCAGTGTGATCTAATCTTTCAAGCAGATCACTTTTTATCTTTGATTTTTATCTTTGACCTGGATATTTGACCTTGCCATTAGACTCTATTTCCGGTGATTACCTCACACACGGTTATTACGTTTTGGGCAACATGCATAATCCAATGTGGCTGTCATACTAAATAAGCGTGTCACTGCAATTACTGAAAAGACTTCAATCTTGGACAGTGGTTTGATATGAGCGAGACGATGACTGGGATTGTTTTCACCCGTCCATTCTAACCTTGTGACTACAGTAGTTGAAGAACAATTTCACCGACAGACATTCGGCATAAGAGTTGCAATGGATGCATAGCATTTGCTTATTTTCGGCAACCTGGAAGACATATCTTCACGTATCACACGTCGCCATTTACCATGTTTCACACTGTTTACATTTCAAAATAAACTATGTCGTATTTGGAAACAACTCCATTTTATCATTAAAACAAATCTCAGATAATATAGCGAATGTTTTAAACACCCAATACAAGAACAAAATTTCCCATCATTCAATGTACAATTTTAAATGCAGCATTTTATAAACCTTTCATGTTATGGTATCGACGGCGGGGGACAGACCGCTCGGGTTTTCATTCACACACATTTGTCCGTTTCATCAATCCCATATTTTGAGATTTGATTAGGAGTTGGCGAGACGAGATGTCAGTAGCAGTCACCGTTTCGTTGATCTCATACACAAACCAAAAATATTTGTGGCTAGTTCGTGAATTTGCAGAATACCTACTTTGTAGATGTCACGTTTTCGATAATTTGATGACGTTCCCAAAACACTGACAAACTTGATATTCTATCTGAAATTTCAGGAAATGATTCTTCTACGAAAACTCCTAAAACAGAACACAGCGAGGACCGTCCAGCCCAGGGAGATTGCACAAATCCCATGTCAGTTTGTATCTTTCGTCGAACTACTCTACCGGAGAACCTGTCGATTCTTGGAGCGGAGAGGTATGAGTTAGTAAAACATTATTCAATAGTATAGAATACTTGAATTACGTTAGTATTATATGTAGGTTGTGAGGGAGGGTTGCGGCGTAAGTGGGGCGTATTGACCTTTGATTTTGAACTTTGGCGTGATGTGTTAATCTTTGACCTTAGGCGTGTGTATATGCGGAAAAGTTTTTTACATACTACTCACGAGACCGGAAGTGACGCCATCGTGTGCTTCATTGCTGTACATAAAGCGCATCAGAGCAGCGATTCGGTGGGACTTTACACCCATAGCATGAATAGCTAGCATTTTTGTGTGGGGCAAATAATTTCTTATGATGGTTCCATTGAACGGGCTCACGTTGTATGCGCACTGGGTAGGCCCGATTGGGATTAGGTTGGCTATCATTAGTTCAAAAGTGACGTGCCTGATGTCATCAGTTGGGCCGGCATTGGTCAAAGTGTAGCGTGATTAGTGTCATATCGAAGCCAATCTAATCATTAGTTCAAAAGCGACGTGCCGGATGCCAGACAGAATCTCTCGTTTTGTAGAGTAATACAGGGGTGCCGTCCTGGCCGGTGACGTCATTTTACGCATGCGCACTCGGTTGTCGTTTTTTTAGGACAGTTGGGCCAGCATTGGTCAAAGTGTAGCATGATTAGTGTCACATCGAAGCCAATCTAATTAAAATTAAATGCAATCTGCTCCCCCATTCGAAGTTATGGCTTGTATGATCTAACTGGCTTGCAGTAACACGGGTGTCAACCAATCCCGAGAACTCTTCATAGTGCTTTGAAGGGAACATGATGGTAGGGGCTTTTTGGTTGGCTCAGCCGAACCAGACGCCACCAGGGGTATCTTCTGATGTTGCCCCGCTCCCGCCAGCTTGGCATCATAATGTGGGGTAGAATTAAGGACTGGTCCTTGGCATAAACCTTGGGTTAAGAAGATTTTGACATTTTTTTGTCAGGTTGAAATTTTCAAAAAGGCACTAAATTATCAAGCGCGCATTATTTCATCCCAGAAAGATAGGAAACACCATTAAACACAAGAAAATATGACTATTTCTTTGAACTAACTCGAAAAATGACTTTGTGGAGCAAAATTTATCAAAAATGTAGTGGATTTCTTGAAGTAAAGTTTGGAAATGGAAGAAATGTAGTGACTGTTTAACTCACGAATAAAGTTGAATCATGTCTTCGTTGAGGGTAAACAAGAATGATCTGCTTGAAGTTGTTGGAATATAGAATGCTGCACGTGGTCAACAAACTGAATTGTTCAGAAAAATGGCGTTTCACATTTCTTCCGGCTCAGGTGGACTTTTTCCGGCCTCCATGAATTAACCCTTTGTACAAAATTGAACACCTGTCAATCAAAGTCAATCTGAATGAGACAGTCATTCAACGTGTTGTTGTTGTTTCGTGTTATTGTTGTTGCTTGCACATGGTCCAGAGTGTTAATGTCATTCAGCTACGTACATTTATGCTGACCCATTCTCATCGACAAACACTTTCAGAACATGCGATCGGAGTGCAGAACCATTCAGCTGGGAGTGCTACTCACCGAAATTCACTATACTACCATCTTTGTTGTCTAAATTTGATGTAATTAGACCAATGATCTGTTTTCCCTCAGTTTTACCAAATTATCAAATCTCGCGCGATTTCTCGAGAAGCATGCGACGGGATAATAGAGTAAGGCGGCTCGGAAAAGAAGATTTCCGGAGAGGTTGAGAATTAAATATGTTGTATGCTAAATATCACCATAGTAGTAGTAAGAGGCTAAATTCCTTCGCAAAAAGTGTGGATGAAAAATATGTGGGTGGAGTGACGTCACGAATGACGTCACATTCGGTCACGTGACATCCGAGTCACATCCGGGTCAAAGGTTACACCCGGGACACTATGACATCACAGTTTGGCACCGTGCCAGCTGGCATCGTACCAAAGACGTCATGGACAATTACCCGGCGAACCGGGGAATGCCTGTATGGAGTGTAGGGGTGGTCATTTTTTCTTTTTTTTCTTGTGCATTTTACTATGGGTTGAGGCATTTTGTTTTTCTCGTTTCGGGCTGTAGAACACGATGGGAGGGGTCTCGAAGCCAAGCGATGAATTTTTTTGAAAAGTTCAGATAGGTCTGGGGTGAGTAGGTCCATACTGGTGGAGTGGACAATGTGGGTCCCACTGGGAAACCCACTCCTGTACATTTGCGGTATGGGTCGTGGCATCTTGTTGTCTTCATCTCGCGATGTAGAACACGATGAGAGGGGTCTCGAGGCAGCGGTGACATTTTTGAAAAGTTCAGGTATTAGGTCTGTACAGAGGAGGTCCATACTGGTGCTGTGGACAATGTTTGTCCCACTGAAAACCCCACTCCTGGACATTTGCGTTATGGGTTGTGGCATCTCGTTTTCTTCATCTCGCGATGGTGAACACGATGGGAGGGATCTTGAGGCTCAGCGCTGAAATTTTTTGAAAAGTTCAGGTAGGCCTGGGGTGGACAGGTTCATACTGGCACAGTGGACAATGTTGGTCCCACTGGGAAACCCACTCATGGACATTTGCGGTATGGGTTGTGGCATCATGTTTTCTTCGTCTCGAGCTGTAGAACACGATGGGAGGGGTCTCGAAGCCAGGCGGTAAAATTTTTGGAAAAGCTCTGGTAGGTCTGGCCATGTTAAGTCGGTACTTGTGCAGTGGACAATGTTGGTCCCACTGGGAAACCCACTCCTGGACACTTGCGGTATGGGTTGTGGCCCTTGTTTTCTTCATCTCGCGATGTAGAACACGATGGGAGGGGTCTCGATGCCATGCGTTGATTTTTTTGAAAAAGTGACTGTGCGCTGGGTGGACGTTTTGGGGTGTAGGTGGACCTCTAATGGTCCGATTTAGTCGTGTGAGGCATCAGTTTGAAGCATTCAACTGGATGGGTGTGACGTGAAACGGACATCATTCTGCGCATGGGCAGTAGAAAAGCGTATTGGAAGGGACGTTTTGGGGTCGAGGTGGACCCATAGTGGTCCGATTGGGTCGTATAAGGTGTCAATGTGTAGCTCTTGTGGGGAGCGTCCAACTGGATGGATGTGGGGTGGAAATAGCGTCTATCTGCGCATGCGCGTAGAAAAAGTGCATGGGAAGGGACGTTTTGGGGTCGCGATGGTCCCATAGTTGTCCGATTGTCCTGTATGAGGTCTTATTTTGAAATTCTCTTGGGGCAGCGTCGGATTGGACTGGTGTCTAGTCCGTTTTCTTCATTCTGCGCAGTCTGGCCGTAGTATAGAAAGCAGGCATTTTGGGGGTGCGTGGTGGTGTGTTTGTGGGACCATCCGTGGTCCGAATGCATCGTCAGGGGTGAGGGGTGTCATCTTGAAGCCTTCGTGACTCCGACTTCAGGGATGTCCACGTCATCAGTGACGTCATCAGTACGAATAGTAACGAAAGCGGCCATTTAGGGGTGCAATGGAGGCCGTTTGGAGGAAATAAGGGTCTTTTCCCATCCGGCTACCTGGTAGAGTTACTTGTGTGTGCGTGTGAGTGAGTGAGTGAGGCGTTGTGAGTGAGTGAGGCATTGTGAGTGAGTGAGGCGTTCCCTACGCCCGTCTTAACGCATGGACTCACTAACGATGGTGAATGAGTGAGTTTGAGTGAGGGAGTGAGTGTGAGTGAGAGGGTGTGAGTGAGTGAGTGAGTAAGTGGTCATATAAGGTCGTGTGTACCCGACTACCTGGTAGAGTTACATTTGTGTGCGTGTGAGTGAGTGAGTGTGTGTGTGTGAGTGAGTGAGTGAGTGTGAGTGAGTGAGTGAGTGTGAGTGAGTGAGTGAGGCGTTGTGAATGAGTGAGGCGCTGTGAGTGAGTCAGGCGTACACAACGCACACACTCATTCACACACACCCTCTCACACTCACTCACACACACCCTCTCACTCACACACACCCTCTCACTCACTCACCCACCCACCATCGTTAGTGCGTCCATGCGTTAACACGGGCGTTGGGAACGCCTCACGGGCGATGTTTACGCCTCACTCACGCCTCACTCATTCACTCAAATGCACACACATGAAACCACTCACTCACTCACTCACTCACCCACTCACTCACTCACTCACTCAGGATCTACCAGGTAGCCGGATGGGAAAAGGTCCTTATTTCCTTCAAACGCAGTCCATTGCACCCCTAAATGGCCGCTTTCGCTACTATTCGTACTGATGACGTCACAGATGTCTCAAGTCGGAGCCACGAAAGCTTCAAGATGACACCCCACATGACGCATTCGGACCACGGATGGTCCCTCAAACACACCCGGACGCATCCCAAAAATGCCTGCTTTCTATACTACGTCCAGACTGTGCAGAATGAGGAAAACGGACTAGACGCCAGTCCAATCCGACGCTACCCCAAGAGAACTTCAAAATAAGACCTCATATGGGCCAATCGGACCACTATGGGTCCATCTCGACCCCAAAACGTCCCTTCCCATGCACTTTTTCTACTGCGCATGCACAGATATACGCTATTTCCATCCCATACCCATCCAGTTGGACGCTCCACCACGGGAGCTACACATTGACACCTCATTCGTCCCAATCGGACCACTATGGGTCCACCTCGACCCCAAAACGTCCCTTCCAGTACACTTTTTCCACTGCGCATGTGCAGAATTACGTCCGTTCCACGTCACATACATCCAGTTGAACGCTCTCCCACGAATGCTTCAAACTGATACCTCACACGACCCAATCAGACCACTAGGGGCCCACTTAGACCCCAAAACGTCCACCCAGCGCTGCTTGCCCAGTGCGCATGCGCACAGTCATTTTTTCAAAAAAATTCAACGCATGACCTCGAGACACCTTCACGAAGACCAACTTCACGAAGCTCTCGAGACCCCTCCCATCGTGTTCTACATCGCGAGATGAAGAAAACAAAGGGCCACAATTCATACCGTAAATGTCCAGGTGTGGGTTTCCCAGTGGGACCAACATTGTCCACTGCAAAAGTATGGACCTAATATGGCCAGACCTGAACCTGAACTTTTCAAAACATTTCACCGCTTGGCTTCGAGACCCCTCCCATCGTGTTCTACAGCTCGAGACGAAGAAAACAAGATGCCACAACCCATACAGCAAATGTCCATGAGTGGATTTTCCTGTGGGACCAACATTGTCCACTGCACCAGTATGGACCTACCCACACCAGACCTACCTGAACTTTAAAAAAATAATCACCGCTTGGCCTCGAGACCCCTCCCATCGTGTTCACCATCGCGAGGTGAAGAAAACAAGATGCCACAACCCATACCGCAAATGTCCAGGAGTGGGTTTCCCAGTGGGACTCACATTGTCCACTGCGCCAGTATGGACCTACCCTGTCCAGACCTACCTGAACTTTTGAAAAATTTCATCGCTTTGCCTCGAGTCCCCTCCGATCGTGTTCTACATCGCGAGATGAAGAAAACAAGATGGCACAACCCATACCGCAAATGTCCAGGAGTGGGTTTCTCAGTGGGACCCACATTGTCCACTGCACCAGTATGGACCTACCCACACCAGACCTACCTGAACTTTAAAAAAAATCACCGCTTGGCTTCGAGACCCCTCTCATCGTGTTCTACAGCTCGAGACGAAAAAAAACCTTTGACCCGTATGTCACGTGACCGAAAGTGACGTCATCGTGACGTCACTCCACCCACGTGTTTTTCACCCACACTTTTGCAAAGGAATTTAGCCTCTTACTACTACTCACCATATTTCATTGAATTATGATGCTTCTTTGATGTTCATACATGTTATGGACGATATTTTCGACATGCCTATTTGGGCGTATAAATATTATTGACATGTGATGGCTCACCTTGTTTGAAAAGAAGCATGCTCTGTCACATTCCGAACTGTGTGGAATCGAAGCGCTAAATTCGATCTCTATGTCAACAGATGGGCTGAAAAGTACGTATCTAAGTGTATTTGTGGAAAATTTGAATTTGATATCTGCTATAGCTTATTTTCTATTGAATTATCTTTATTTCTTTGTGACGTCGAAGGCAAAATGGCGAGATTTCAACGGTCATTTGTGCACACGTGCAGAGTCGAAAATGTATGTACGGCCACGTGCTTCAGGCGAAATGGATATTTTTTTTATTTATCGCTTTCCTGGCCTGTTATAGTATTTATTTTCTGAAAGTCGCTTCGCGAAATTCTTTGTCATTTCAGTTTTACGTCACAAAGGTATTAAAAACATTTCCCCCCCAAAAAAGAAATGCATTTTTTGTCATTTCATGTCTCATGGTATCATTGTGTCATAAAATTTGGTCATTATAATGACGAGGGGCGTTTTTGGAAATTTAGACTTGGCAAAAATTTTCGAAAATCTCAAAGATCCTGATGATCCTTAAAGCAGAGACCATGACCCTATCCCCGCTCCCCAGCTGCAAGAGTAGTATATATAACGGATTTAAAGTCCCCTTTCACCCGGATGTAACTATGACGTCACTTCCGGTTGGGTTGAAAGAGGCGTGGCCTTTGGTACATGTCTAGACTTGTTGGTGTGTGTTGATGTACTGGGGTTTTTCCCCACAATGGCGGCTAATGGCGGCCTAGTCGGCCATGTTGGAAAATGGCGGCATTTGAGTCGGCCATGTTGGAAAATGGCGGCATTTGAGTCGGCCATGTTGGAAAATGGCGGCATTTGAGTCGGCCATGTTGGAAAATGGCGGCATTTGAGTCGGCCATGTTGGAAAATGGCGGCATTTGAGTCGGCCATGTTGGAAAATGGCGGCATTTGAGTCGGCCATGTTGGAAAATGGCGGCATTTTAGTCGGCCATGTTGGAAAATGGCGGCATTTTAGTCGGCCATGTTGGAAAATGGCGGCATTTTAGTCGGCCATGTTGGAAAATGGCGGCATTTTAGTCGGCCATGTTGTAGAAAAACGTATAAAAGGGGGTGATTTTTAGTGGTTGGGTGTATTCATTGCACTACCTTACGGAGCACTCTGACTTACCTGACCCGCCTGCCTGCCTGCCTTGCTGCCTGCCTACCAGCCTGCTTGCCTGCCTGTATGAGACGTGGAGAAGCTTTTCATTTTACCAGTGCAATTTCACCAGCCTATTACACCGTAGCCATGGAGTCATCCCAGCGAGTTAAGCTTCAAAAGTACCGTGTTCGCCTCATTGATGAGATGCAGCTGACCAGTATCACTGAGTAACACCAATCAACGCCTTACACGTATGTAATATAAATTATTTTTTAATAATATCTATGCTAGGAAATCCCCCCTCCCCCCCCCTCTCGGAATTTTTCTTTCAGCTTAGGTCTTTAGGAGAACGTGTCACAGTGAAAAAAGACATCACAGTTATTTCCCTATATTATGGAAACTTTTAGCGGCCAATTTTAGTATCTATAGGTAGGCATTTATATATTGGCAGAATTTTCTCGTGTAACTCAAACATCCTCCACATGGATCAGCTGTTTTTATGTCAACAAAACACCTCTATTTTTAGTTTCATTCGCGCGATTGCATGGACGTCCACTGCCGGTTTTGGACCATTTATAAATGCAAATTTCACGTATTTTCTCAAGCGGCTCATGAAATATAAAGCTCGAGTAATTCTCCACATATGCAGTCAGTCCGGGATATTTCCCAGCAACTTGACAAGGAACACGGAATGGGACACCGTACATTTGTTCTACGTTACACATTCCCGCTACATCATGAAATATCCGTACACCATCTCTATCTCTCTTACCCGTACGTCTCAATTTATCTCAAACTGTTCACAATACATTCTAGAATAATATGATGCACGAATTTAAGAGTTTTGTGTAACAAAATGGCGTCTAGGATGACAATTGGCACCATTCCCCCGGATAATCGCACCTTTCAAACCATAGCGCCATCTGAACATTATGACGCAAGGGAGGCAACTCGGACTAGGCCAAGCCTCTCGTAGGTCCTTATTCGCACATGGTCATTTTGGGGGATGTGTGTGTGGAGGGGTGTTTGGGTAGAGAGGGACCGCTATGGGTCCGAATGGGGCGTGGGAGGTGTCATGTTGTAGATCTCAAATAAATGAATAAAAAAAAAATAAAAAAAAAAAATAATAAAAAAATAAAATCGGCGAGTAGTAGACAAAGGGAAAATTGAGAAGTACTGACCATGCCCCAGAATACTTCAAGGTGATATGCATATCACAGCCTTAAGGCCTATGTAAGATGTAATCTACTTCGCAATGTTGGAATTCAACATGGCGGCTAAGGGCGGTCAAAATGGCGGCTAGTCCGCCATGTTGGAATTCAACATGGCGGCTAATGGCGGTCAAAATGGCGGCTAGTCCGCCATGTTGGAATTCAACATGGCGGCTAAGGTCAACATGGTGCGGCTAGTCCGCCATGTTGGAATTCAACATGGCGGCATGTAGAAAAACGTATAAAAGGGGATAATTTTTAGTGGTTTGGTGTATTCATTGCAGTACCGAACGGAGCTCTCTGACCTACCTGACCTGCCTGTCTGCCTGCCTGCCTGCCTGCCTGCCTGTTTGCCTGCCTGTTTGCCTACCAGCTTGTTCTGACGAGAGGAGGAGAGAAAGCATGAGACGTGGAGAAGATTTTCCCTGGGACCCAGCAGCACCTCCGGTTGAAGTCTTGCCTGAAGACGAGCGTGTCAGGGACATTTATCGACGTCACTGGGCTACCATACGCCATTGTTTTCACCGTGACCGTCGTCTATTGGACTTGTATAACTATCGACTGCAGGACCTCACGTATTTGTCTACCTATGCCGAGAATATTTTCAAAGATCAGGTGACAGCGTTCAAGTTGAATATCACATTCGGGTACATTTTACGGCACAAGGACACGGATCAGGTGCGGTATTATTATCCCAGCAATAATACCTATGTGTTTGACCAGCCATTCACGGTGACGGATGCGATTTCCCTGGAGCCACTCATCGACCAATTGACTACGTTGGACCCATTGGAATGGGCCCGGTTGCAACGCCCCAATACCAAATGGCTTGTGGAAATGGTGACCAATGTCACATTTTTCGTCACGAAAATGAGAGATCATCCTATCGGTGCTCCTGTACGACTACCCCCTTGGCTGCTTCATCGAAAAGGCATGTATGCATTAACGCATGGGGTACATGGACCCTACAAAGACCGGAAATGTCTGTTTCGGTGTTTGGCCGTGCATCTGGACGAGTGTAATCCCAAAGCTTGTGACAGAGTGGCCAATGGCTATTGGGAACAGTATTTAGAGCAGCAAGACTTGGATGAGCGGCACTTCCGTGGAGTCCCGTTCAAGAATTTGGATGACGTGGAAACACTATTTGACATTAATATCTTTGTCTATCGATTACGATGCGAGGACGATACATTTGTGGCTGAATTGGTTCGGCGATCAACAGAACGGTATGCTGCTACGATGAAAGTCAATGTGTTCGACAACGGTGGCGTGAGTCATTTTTCGCTGATCTCCAATATGAGCCAGTACGCTCAGTCTTTCAGTTGTGCGCAATGCCATCGGGTCTTCAAAGAATCGTCCAAATTACAGCGCCACGAGAAAATTTGTGACAACAGTGTCAAGCGAGTATATCCGGGTGGTGTGTATCATAATACGCCTACTATTTTCCAGGAACTGGCCGATGAGGGTGTGATCATACCGGAGGAGGACCGTTATTTTCCCTACCGGGCGTGTTACGATTTTGAGGCCCTATTGGAGCCCATGGACATGTTTTCAGCGAAAACGCAGTGGACGCAGCGCCATATTCCCCTGAGTGTCAGCATTTCCAGCAACGTACCTGGCTATGACGCTGCACCGGTCTGTTTCGTGTCTACCGGGGATTCCCATGAGTTGATCAGCCGCATGATGGCGTATTTAGAGGAAGTCAGTGCGGCCAGTACGGAATTGTTGGTGTCCAAGTTCCAGGACATACTGGACCAGCTGGACGATCGAATTCCTATACCGGGTGTAGCGTTTAGTGACGATGAAGAGTCGGAGTCGGAGCCGGAGTCGCAGCCGGAGCCCATGCAGTCGCAGGATGTGCCTTTACCGAAACCGTATGCGGAGAAATTGAAAGTGCGCTTCCTACAATACCTAGGCCAGTTACCGGTGCTGGGTTTCAACTCGGGGCGATATGACTTGAACATGGTGAAGGAATTTCACTACCCCTACTTGGCCCAGGCGAATACCATCAAGTCCGTCATCAAGAAGATCAATAATCATATGGCCCTCATTACCACATCACTTCATTTCCTGGATGTACGGAACTACTTAGCTCCCAATTATAGCTATGATCAGTGGGTGAAGGCGTATGACTGTGCACAAACCAAAGGGAGGTTCCCTTACACGTATATATCGACGCTCGATTGTTTGGAGGAAACACAGTTGCCACCCCGGGATGCCTTCTTTGACGATTTGAAGCAAGTGGAATGTCCGGAAGACACGTACCGGGAACTACAGCAGGTATGGAACGATCAACATATGCAGACCTTGCGAGATTTCCTGATATGGTATGATAACTTAGATGTGGTTCCTTTCCTGGAAGCCGCTGAGAAAATGGTTCAACTCTTTCGTCGCGAGATGCACGTCGACATCTTCAAGGAGTGCTTGAGTTTACCGGGTCTGGCGCTTCGCCATCTTTTTCAAGAGTGTCCTACGTACTTCTCGCTGATACAGCAAAAAGATGCAGACATGCATGATTGTCTAAAGCAGAACATTGTCGGCGGACCGAGTCTTATTTTTCACCGTTATCACGAGAAGGACGTCACTACTCTCCCCAGTGGAAAACCCTGTGCTAAGATCATCGGTTTCGATGCGAATGCCTTGTACCTGTGGTCTCTGGCCCAACCGATGCCCAGTGGCCATTATACACGTTGGTTGGCGGAAGGTCGGCATTTTACACCGCAACGCACTCCCTACAAGCATCTGGCTGATCAGTGGTTGGATTGGGAAGCCTATCGACGGGGAATTTATATACGACACCAGACCAACGCCACAGAGAAGCGGATAGGAGATCGTCGACTCCCCATCGATGGGTTTGCCCTGGTGGGTAGGACACCGACCGTATGTCAATTTTACGGTTGCTATTGGCACGGCCACGGATGCCATTTCAGCGCTGGACGTTTCAACGAACGACGTGGAAAAACACCGGAAGAATTACGGGAAGAAGTGGTGGAGAACGGCGATTATGTGAAAGAGAGAGGATACCATCTGATCGAAATGTGGGAGTGTGAATTTCACATCATGTGCCAGGCCCTACCCCATTTACGGCGTTTCCTAAAAGAGCGCGAGTACCCGCTGAGTCGTCGGCCACTCCTGAGTCTGCCACAGATGTTCGACGCCATTCGTTCGGGGGACCTCTACGGCTTTGTCGAATGTGATTTGCATGTTCCCGACACTCTCAAGCCTCTCTTCGCCCAGTGCCCTCCCATCTTTAAGAACACGCTGGTGGGTCGAGATGATATTGGAGACACCATGGGGGCCTATGCGGAGCAACACGAGTGTTTGCCTCGACCTCGACGGATGTTGATTGGCAGTATGTGGGCAGAGAAAATCTTGCTGGGCACTCCGCTACTGCAGTGGTACATGAGCCACGGTTTGGAAATTACCAAATATACCAAGTGATACAGTACGTACCCAACGCCTGTTTTGCGGAGAATGCCGACATCGTGACGTCTGCCCGTCGTCAAGGTGATCAAGACCCGAGTAAGGCCATCATCGGTGAATCGTGGAAGTTGACGGGCAATGGGTATTATGGAAAAACGGTCACGAACCAGGATAAGCACGTGAACGTGAACATTTGTACTACTTCCCAAGCCCGCAAAAAAGTGAATTCTCCTCTGTTTCGATCCGTGGAGGTCATCGATGACGACACGTATGAAGTCACTTTAGCCAAAAAGACTATCCGTTACAACCTACCCCTGCAGATTGGATGTATGGTATACCAGGTGGCCAAGCTGAGGATGCTGCAGTTTCTCTATGATTTCATGGGTGTGTATTTTAATCCATCAGACTGGCAACTCATGGAGATGGATACGGACTCGGCCTACATGGCCGTCTCTAATGCAGATTGGGAGTCCCTGGTGAAACCGGAGTTACGTGCACAGTATGAAGCGGAACGGGACCAGTGGCTACCTCGACGTCACCATTACCAGTACGATAAGCGTACGCCGGGCCTCTTCAAGCTGGAGTGGAGTGGGGATGCTATGATTGCTCTCTCCTCCAAAACGTTTTACTGTTACGGGGGAGACGAAAATAAGTTTAGCTGCAAAGGGGTGAACCGGCGCGATCCCAACATCGACAAAGCCTTGTACCTGAACGTGCTGCAAAGCCAGGCCAGTGCGAGTGGGACTAACCGAGGATTTCGCGTGGTGGACCACCAGATGCGGACGTACATTCAGCAACGAGACGCCTTTACTTTCTTTTACCCGAAACGGAAAGTCCTGGCCGATGGCATCAGTACCACTTACTTGGACTTGTGAACATATATTATCTTATACCCGGACTTGTGAATTCTAATGGACATACATATTTGGACTCTAAATTACTCTCTATATACATTACACCATGAACTTGTTTGTCATTCTTTTGAATATGTACTCGATATACGTCAGTTCGATGACTCGGTCTAACTGTTATATACTCCACTGTGATTTCTCTCTCTATACACACGTTCACCTCAATTCTTGTTTGCAACGTTCTTATATACTTGTACATACATTCTTGTTCACTTGTTCACATTAATAAATATTCGAACTTCACTTGGGTTTTCATGAAGTTTTTTATTGAACAACACCACCGAAACATTCGTACTAACCATGCTCCGAGCAGGTTATATCATGGTCTTAACACCTATGTTGGGTTTCTGAGTATTGATGGGTAACATCCCGAGCACTGAAGAGTTTCTAATGTTTCCTTAGACGTCCGGATGTTCAACCTCCGGGACCTTTTCCCGCCCCGCCCCGGCCCCCCAGCGCGAGCGCGCGCGCGCGTGCGGGGATGATCTGATGCCGCAGCGCGCGCGCGCGCGTCATCATCGGCAGTGCGCGCGCGGGACAAAAGGTCACATCACAAGTCAAACGGTCCAATGTCCAATGAGACAATGTTGCGGCATCGCTATAGTCAGAGCTTGAACCCCAAAAAGATGGGCAGGTCCATTTGGACCAATCAGCGGTCGGGAAAAAAGAGCCAATCAGCGGTCGACAAAAAGAACCAATCAGCGGTCGAACAATCAGCCAATCGAATTGGGGTACTCAAGGTGTGCTTTCGCTGACGTCCGCGCCTACATCTGGATTCTCGTACACCCGGGTAATGTTTTCTGGACATGGATGGGTTACCTTTGGCTCCATTCTAGGCCACTGATTGGCTAATACGGTGTTCAAAGCCAGTTTCATGCATTATGCTCATAGAACTTATAGTCATCAACTTAATCTATACGTGTTGAACGAGTCTCTTCACTCACCGTATACACGTACCTCAATGAAATGCCCGCTCCAAACCTAGACACGTACTTGGTCTGTGGGCTGATTTCATTGGCTCTCTATTTTACTATAGTGCTCTTGCATTCTAACCTTGATGGGTTACATTTTGACCCCATCCTACACCACTGATTTCAGTTTGACTGAATCTCCACATTGGGCATTGATGCATTATGAATAATTACAAGCGTCTAGTCCGTCATTCATAATCCAGCCGTCGTCCATTAGAGAATATCCGCGTCCATAATCCAAAGACCTATTCCATTTTCCACATAACAGTATTAGCACCAAATTCAAAAAGACAATCATAGTATACATAAACATAGGCTTGTTTCCTGCAAGAGAGAAGCGGTCAACAGTTTTCAATGATGCCGGCAAGACATCATGATGTTCCAAAAATATCAAATCCGTATCGCTGATCAGTATTCTTAATCCATAATATTCGTTATAGAGTCGTCATCTAAAAAAAAAAGATGTATCTCAGTCACGCTTTGATTGTGACTGTTCATATGAGTACCATGAGGATCTTGAAGTACATGGGTTCATACGGCCCCTAGCCCCGGGTTAAGCGGAATTAGACACAAGTTACGAAACGTAGCGCCATAGATCTTGCACGCTACGTTCGTATTTTGCTATCAGCATGCAAGACAGGGGTTTTTTTTTGGTGAGATCTCATTTTATTTTTTATTCAGTAACAACAACAACAACATGAGAACAACCACGTGAAAACTGAAGCCCAGAACAAGGGGCTTGTACATTGAAAGAACTGAAGCCCAGAACAGGGGGCTTGTACATTGAAAGAACTGAAGCCCAGAACAGGGGGCTTGTAAACTTAAGCCCAGAACAGCGGGCGTGTGTACATTGAAAGAACTTAAGCCCAGAACGGGGCTTGTACATTGAAATGATGGGCGGCCCAGTCATATACGAGTACATCGCGGTCCTCGGCCTTGGGGTACTCGTCAAACATCTGTACGATGGTAGATAAGGGTCTTCCCCGGCATCGATGGTACAGGTAAAACAAGCAATATTGTCCGCACATGCTACTGGTCAGGCTTTGCAACGTTTGACTGTTCCAACACCACGTCTCTGTGCCTTGATCCATGAAGTCTGTTAAATCGGGATGGAGGGTTGGCAGGCCGTACGGGTCAAAGTATTCGCCCTGCTGTTCTGTCAAGTACACGCCCACCCAATGTTCACCGGGCCGATCCATCGGGTCCGTGTTGAGAACGTAAGCAGCAGGATACATACGGTCTAATGGAAACACATCTCGGGCGAACACCCCTTGAAAGACCATACGTGTCCCTGGGTCATTCTCCAGCACGGTGGTTATCTGGTCTGTATCCATGTTAGGTGGAGAAGTCACACAGGACGTTGCGCGCCTTGTCCACTTGAATGATGTTGTCAAACTCGGCGTAGCAGATCACATTGACGGTGGTCGCCAGGGCTCGTGCAAAGTGGATTTCCAACCGTAAATTCCCATGCTTGGCCAGGGCCAGCTGATGGTCGTTCTCTAAGGTGGGGGTCAGATCGAAACAGAACAACGTGTATCCGTTCGCGTAGTGCTCCCGACTGATGAAATTCCCTTCGTCCTGGTTGATTTGACCGGTGGCTGTAAACAGGCTCTGATAGGCTCGAATGAAATTCCTCCGCCCAAAGTTCGGTGTTAAGGCCGTGGCTGGCATCTGTTGTCCATCCACATGCAGGGCCACACAATTGATGCCGAAATGTTGAAAGTCAAACGGATTCTCTGGGTAGGCTCCGCTGAAACTGGTATTTTCCACACAGGCCAGGATCAATCGCTTGGGTAGTTCCCCCAGGAACAGGTTTTCTTTGTTGGCGCCCATATTTCCAGCAGGCACAGAGAACACTTTGGTTTGTATACGTCGAATAGGGTACTGGGCTGGTTTTGTTTCCAAGGTTTTCATGTGTCCCAATTGAACGGCTGGATTCGGTTTCACTTTTCGGACATACAGCACTGCGTCTTGGATGACAATCTTATAGTCCGCTGCATGCCCCTCTACGTTAGTGGCCATCAAGGCGAAGGTCGGAGGCGCCCGTATCAGTGTGATTTCGATGGGGATCTTGTTCAAGAGGTACCGGTCTTGCATGAACATGTCTGCGTGCAGTCGACCCATCATATCCACCGAGGCATTGTTCGCAGTGAAAGCCTTCCGTTTGTTATATCCCCCATTGTCCACCGTGTCCATGTGCTCGGGTGTGTCCTGGTAGAATAAAGCGGCTGTCAGCTGAGACTTTTTAGCCTCTCGGCCATACGACAACAGTGTCTCGATGTAGGCTCGATAGGGGTACGTGTTGGTCGAGTCACTGATGAGTTTGTCGCTGAGAAAAATATCCACCTGTTGAAACATCGAGTGCAGCCAGAGATTCGTCGGGCCCACCGTTGCAGCTTGGACGATTCTGGTGCCATCCCCACTGACCACCTTGGCTTTCACATACAAGTATGTATGGGCTAAATCCACATAGGCCGTATCCGCATTACTGATGGTGAACTCGATGGGCCCGGTTTCGTTGATGCTGGAGAGCGGGAGATGCTCCACCCATAATCCTTGTTCGACACTGGTCTGTGTGGGCGGCACGGTCCACAAATCAAATTCACTGTTGGTGGAGGGGCAGGACTCGGCGTGGATCAAGGACATGTTTTAAGAAAAGATATCCTGGGTCTTCGATGTGCGTCGTCGCTGGGTCTTCGATGTGCGTCGTCGCTGGGTCGGTCGTCGACTGGTGCGTGGTCTCGGTGGGGCAGCTCTTTTATTCCCTACGGTGCGTTGTGCTTTGGCCACCAAGACGCCTCCCGCTTCTTTGGCCCGCCGTTTCAAGGCTTCTTTGGGTGCCGTACCCCCCAAGACATCACCGGCCACTTGCAGTCCACTGCGTACCGCTTGTTTGCCCATTGCTTTCACCCCACGCGTCACCAAGGGCAGGAACGTTTTGACGATGCTGCCGAGTATGCTCCCCAGTCCATGTCCTCGTTGCATGCGTGCACCGCTAAAGACCGGAAAGCCACCCCCGGCCTGTTGGGCATAATAGTCGGCATAGCTGCGTGCATCGCACTCGTAAGGTACTTTCATTATGCAAAGTGGGGAGCACGTGCTTGTCGAAAATGAAGTGTCAGCACCACTTTTCCTCGTTCGAATGCCACCGGTCGTCCCGTGTCATCTCTTATATCCACCGTGATCGTGTTGATGTCAGTTTGTCGTACGGGCAAGTAGAGCATGTGGGTGAAACTGTGGGTGACTTGACCTCCATACGTCTTTTTAATGGGGACCACCCGTAACAGAGGTGTGTTGATATCGCCCACGATGTGGTTGTCGACTACGTCCGAGTAGACGTAGAGTCCGTACATACCCGACTTCATATCCATCGGCATCTCGCCATGGTGTTCGGTGGGACCAGCGAACGTCTTTAGATCGAAACCCAGCATTTGCTGTAGGATAGGACTCAGTACGACACTCGCCTTGCCGGAGACGATAAGCTCTGCCTTGTCGTTGTGTGCATTGTAATCGAAGTCCACGTGATTCTTGAAGGGATAGGATTTGATGGGTTTTGAACTATTCGTGACCTCCCGTAGAGCCTTATAATGCAACAGTCTTGACAGCCCACCCATGAACTCCTTGGGGGTATCGTATTGGCCTTCGGGCAGGGTGAGTCGGGTGTTTTTGCCTTCGTAGGTCACCTCGTACCACACTTCATTGGCTCGCACGTTATACCACGAGTAAGGGTATTGGATATCCACGAGGCCACATTCCCATCGTCCAGGTAAATGCAACGGTTGCGGTAACTGGGTCACGTACTTGGCCACGGTGTTGTCAGGAAACACATCCAGCGAACTGTTACTGGGTAGGGTGAGGTAAAACATGGCGACTGAGCTGTCCTGCTGCTGCTGTTGGTTTTAATAGGTGTTCCAGGCCTTGGGCGGTTGTGTCCGGCGTCGTGTTCGTCGCGTTGACTTGCTACGTGTCACGGCTCTGGAGATGTGGGGTGTCCTGATCGAGGGTGGTTTTTTAAAGGTCTGAAAAGAAGGTGCCCGTTGTGGTGGTGGTGGAGTTTTGGGGGGTGACTCCGGTTCCCAGTCGGATTCCCAAGAAGGTAGTGGGCCACTCGGCGATTGCTGGGTTTGCTGCATAAAGGCCCAGCGGTGGGGGTTCCCCACCAATTCCTGTGGTACATGCATGTCTTTCAAGCCTTGAGCGAAGACCTCCCATCCTCGAGGATCCGTGTGCGACCTGCGTTGACGCATCAGGTCATTCACTAAATCCGTCATGTGGGTCCGGGGACCACCTGATTCTGTACCAGGAGTTCGCCTTTATCATTCCAAGTCATGTTAGGATTCTGTTTCATCCGTTGTAATACCAGGCCAGCTTGTTTCTTGAACGAGGCAGGTACACTCTTCAGCACTTCGTCTTCCACCCACTGTGGGGCTGTGGGTGGTACCCCTGGTAATGGCGGCTGTTGGAGCAGGTCGGCGGTGTGTGGTGGTGGTGGTGGTGGTGGGGGGTAGAGAGGGTTTTGTATTGGTCCATGAACGTCATGTACCGTTGAAGCGTCTCATTGTACCGTTGTACTTTCTCACTGTCGCTTAACCCCGGTCTCTGTAAGATCTGTTGCATCTCTCCATCGAGGGTGTTTATGGTCTTGACCGTAGGTGGGACAGGGTAGGGTGATTGGAGGTTTTGCAGGAACCGTGGTTCGACGAGGACCATTTTTTTCGTGTGGTTCATTGTCGGCCGAAGAGTCCACCCAATACTGGACCCAACACGGAAGCGGCCAACGGTGCTAAGATGGCCCCGAGAAAGCCGCCTTTCTGTAACACCTTTTTCTTTTGTGTTTGAGGGACCCGCTTCTGGACTAGGGTTCGGAGACCTGTCTTATGCTTGGCCAACTTGGTCTTCTGAGCCGGAGTCAGTGGTACGTTGCCTTTTAACAGGTTGTACCCGATCTCGCACAGACAGCGTACAAGGTCAGGGTCCGCACCGCGTACAATGGTTCGGACTAACTCGGGTGGGGCCGTCTTCAATACACGGAGCGTGGGAGCGTGCTTCCGTACTCTCGCAGACATCATGTACAACTAATGCTAGAACCCACAACTCTGCTCTTTTTATCTACTTCAGAGAACACAGTCAACCCTGCTGTGATATTCATTCTTTTCATTATCCCCATCATGAAAACACACACATCCCAGCTGGGGGAGCCACTGTGGGTATGTTTACATTATTTTTGCATGTACACGTGGTGGGCCTCTCCGGGAAAGATGCCTGTCCGTAGTCGAAGATGTTCAGGGGTGTCTTGCTTGAGGTCGAAGAGCATATATCCGTGCTGAGGGGTTGTGGCATCTTTGAAGGCTTCCAACGCAAACGGTGTGCGGCCGGGATACATCTGTCTCGCCAGGTGCAGCAGTTGAGTGGTATCTCTCGGGTTTTTGAAGACCACCAGGTAGTGGGCATTTAAGCTGATATTCCGATGTTCTTTGTTTTTACTGAACAGATTCTGCACAATGTAGATGATGCTGAGCCGTCGATGATGGCTGCCTTTGGTAAAGAGTTGGGTGACCCGCGCATCCGTCTCCGCCATGAGATCATCCAGAACCACCAAGGTGTCGGGTTCCAAATCGGCCAGATTGGGTAGGCCTTCCACGAACGTGATGTGGGGCATTGCTGCATACGCTTCCTGCCATTCTCCGTAACACCACACGACTCTGGCAATAGGTGGGGTGATCATGCTGTCGGCGTGTTGAAGGAGCTTCCTGACGAAGTGCGTTTTGCCGGAACCCGTCGGTCCTGCGATGACGCAAGTGAAGGGATGCTGCCAACGGGGGTCCATGGTTGGAGGTGTATCCGCTGTCGTGGTAACCCGCTCTTGTAAATTTGGTACGAGTGAACTGGAGTGGTGGTGGGTACAACGTCGGTCGCCGTTGTCTGTTCACTGTCAGGGATGGTGCTGGGGGTGGGTACAACGTCGGTGGTCGTTGTCGGTTCGCTGTGAGGGATGAAATCCGGTGGGTTTTCAGACGTAGTAGGTGTACTTGGTGTAGGTGTAGAGCTTGGTGTGGAGCTCGACGTGGCTTGTACACGCGGTGTGGTGGTGGTGACTGGGCTCGATACGGGGTTGACTGGTGCTATCTGTAGACCGGTTTCACTGATGGCTGGTGTTCTCAGTTGGTTAAGTAACGTGCTGACATAGGCTACGTCGTAAAACACACCTCCGTACAACACACTCAGCAGGGTTAGCAGTATCACCACAAAGCCTACTTGCGCTTTGCGCGTTTTGGGAGACGCTGTGTTCAGAGGCAGCTGCTGTTTGTCCATAGCACTGTGGTCGAACGTGGAATGAAGGATGACGGCAGTGGTGTCTGGCTTTATAGTCGTTTCACCTGGTTGGCAGCGACCCAGGAATTGAAGGAACTGGGCCAGCCTTGCCATTTGACGAAATGAAACAGTTTGCCACGTCGACGTTCCGTTTTCAAAATCTGCTCCACCGTGTAGTAGTCTTGCTGTGTTTTTACGACAGGCTGTAATTCCATCTCGTAAAACGTCCCTAGCAACGGTTCCCCTTGGAGATCTTCCAGTTCATAGACTCGCCGCTGTCGGGGTAGGCGCCGTTTAATCAGGAAGTGCTCATCGCTCCAGTTGGGCAAGTAACTTTTCTCGAACTTGCCCTTGACTTTACTGATCCGTACAGGGTCCCCGACCTTGTACACCGCCTTCGTCGTTCGCTGCGATGGCCTGGGGTACAAGACACGCCGGACTTGGGCTTCATTGTGTTGGGTCACGGTAATGGGGGCTCTCTCTATACTCCGGTGATAGGCTCGATTGTAACCCTCACAAGTTTCGGGAGAACATCGATATACCGCCTTGTATTCTTATAGGTGAAATATTTATACATGCGGCCTTTGAATGTCCTGTTGAACCTTTCCACCACGGAAGCCTTGGTCTCGTTGTACGTATGGAAGAAAAACACCTTTTCTTGAAGGCGGAGTAAATTTACAATGCTTAGCTGCTAAGTTGAAAACTTTTGCTGTGATGCATGTGTTAAAATTAATTGATGGTTCAAATGCTGACTGGACATATTTTACTATATACTGGCTAGGCCTGTCACTTCGTAAAGAAAGACCGGACTTTGCCTCCAATACGATACCTCATTCGGAGAACATGCCCCGATTTTATAAATTTGTGTTGTCGGCAATGGAAAGAATATGTAGGAATTATGCAGTTCAATTCACATGTTCAGTCCAGTAAATATGTATATCGTATGCTTTTAAACTCTGTAGTGGAAGAACCTAGAATTGTGAAACGCTTGCCTAACTTGCCATGGAGGGATATTTGGGGGAGAATGTTCCATTCGTTTATGGATCATAACTTGATTAACTTCTCTTTCAAACTTTGTCATGATATTTTACCTGTTAGAGATATATTGTTCATGAGAAATATAAGTTCCACAAATCTATGTGTATTTTGTACCAATACGGAAACAAGAGAACATTTGTTTGTCAATTGTCAGATGACACGGAATGTGCTTTCAGAATTCCAAACTTATTTTTTGACATACTGTCACTTTTTTCCGTCATTCACGAATGAACACTTGTTGTACAAAATGTTTAATCCGAAAGTGTCAGAGGAGCAAATCTCTATGTTAATATATTTAATTAATTTGCTATTATTCACTGTCTGGTGTTCTCGAAACGAACTGATTTTTAATAATAAGCATGTATCACAGACTGCGATAGTTCAATCTGCTAAAGCTCGTTTAAAACAAAGAATATCTGTCGACCATTATAGACTGAGCAAACGGGACTTTGAACGTTATTGGTGTGTAAATAATGTATTCGCCTCATTACACGGCTCTAAGTTAATGTATTTGTTGTAAAATTTAGTTCTCAGCAGTCCATTTAACAATCTGTGATAATTAATTTTAATCGAATGTGACTGTCAAGAGATTGTGTATATATGTTGATTTGTATATTGTTTTGTGAATAAATTATTTTTCCTTACAAAAGAAAAAAAAAGAAAAACACCTTCTGTTTCTTGAGAAAGGCTTGGAACGGTCTGTTGAGGAATTCCGTGCCTTCGTCAGTTTGCAAATACAAAGGTTTGCGCCCGGTCTTGAAGATGTCTTTGAACGCCGCTATGAGATTCGCCCCCGTTTTCGTCCGGATGGGTACCACCCACGCATACTTCGATAGGATATCGATGCACGTCAAGATATACCGATTCCCATCGTTGTGTTTGGCAAAGGCGCTCATATCGACCAAATCCGCTTGCCACTGGGCATCTATTCCTCCCACGATGACCCGGTTCCGTAGAAAATGGCGACGGACAGATCGATGTAAGGTATAGGTGTCTTGTTTTCTTAACCAATCTCGGACTTGGGCACGTTGTATCCCCTGGGGTTTGGCCGCTCGATAGAGAGCCGACAATGCACTATAGGCCGCCGGACTGTCGGGACTGTAGTATAAGTTATCCAACACCTTCTCCCAGCGCTTCATGGTGACAAATGATGATGGACCCTGGCTCTATCGTTTATTTATAACGGGTATATCTTGGGCCGGAGTTTCTTTCTGATTTTCTTCGTGGGCTTCCACAGTGTCCATGGTAAATGACCAGTCCAACTCGTCTGATGACCGCTTGATAAGCACTTGATCCACATCTACCACGGCATCTTCCAATGCAGACCATAGGTCAGGGTGAAGGGTAAAATGCACTGTACCCCCATCTAGCCGAGCCAATTGAGCAAAGAAAGGGCCGCGTCGGATGTACACATCGTGACACAAGTGGATGAGGTCGCCGTCCAGTTCACCAGACAACACCCGTTTGAATTTGGTCCAGCCCTCTCGGGACAGACGAATGGGAGCCGGGCACGGTTGTGTAGGGTCCGCATCACAGATGTGTCCCACCTCCTCCATGATATCGACCTTATCCGCATACACGTGCAGGAAAACCTCGGGGGTCAAGCTGAGATACGCCAGTATTATATGCTGCGTCATGGTCAGTACGTGAATGGTACCAGAGTTGACTGTCTCTCGTATTTATAGGGAGAACCCCGTGAGGTCAAAGGATCAGGTGGTTATATCACTGGGCTGACTGAGTCTAGCCGGGTAATCAATGGCATCGTCGTCGGGTTCATGGCTAGACAGTTGTTCATTGGGTTCTGCCGCCGATTCTCTCAGGGCACGAGCCCACTCCAACTCGTCTGATGACCGCTCGTCTGGTGTAAACAGCTGGTCCACGATAGGCACCACTTTCTCGAAGGCTATCCACAGATCGGGGTCTAGGGTGAAGCTTCGCGTAGGATCTTGGTAGCGGCCCAGGCGTGGGAAGAAGGGTCCACGGTATACGTAGATGGCATTGTCTATGTGGATGACGTGTCCATCGAGCTCGCCGCTCAACACCCGTTTAAATTTGGTCCAGCCGTCACGATGTAGCGTAACCGTATTCGATACGGTCTCAGCGGGCGACCAGCAAACATCTCCACGGTCTTCCACGAGGGTGACTTTATCTTCATAGACGTGTAACCCCACCCGGGGTGTAAGGGGAAGGATGGCTCGTAGGACGGGTGACATGCTTGCTCCAATGACGAACGATGAATGACACACACTCTGTCTGACCCTCGTATTTATAGTCCCACTGTCAATACCACAGCGCCAGGGCCAATAGGGCACAGACTATTGTGAGGCCAACCAGCCGTCGCTGGTTCCGGCGTGAGCGCTCGTGGTCCATAGCCCGAGCATCAAGTATGGCTGTCATAGTCCAGTAGTGGTGAGTGATGGCACACCTCTCCATCGAGTGCACTCTGTCGAGGACCGCTTCTGTGAACTCGTTCAGGATCTGGCGTCGCCCCTCGTTGTCGTCGCCATCTGCAAACATGGACCGAACCACTGCTCGGTAACCCGTGAATGAATTCACCGCGGTGGCATGCTGTAAAATGCGAGTGGCATAGGGCTCGGTCTCCGTCATGGCTCTGCGACCGTAGATAGGCCAATGAATGCACCAACTCCCTAAAAATCACCCCCTTTTATACGTTTTTCTACAACATGGCCGACTAAAAATTTGGACATCCATTTTCCAACATGGCCGACTAAAAATTTGGACATCCATTTTCCAACATGGCCGACTAAAATGCCGCCATTTTCCAACATGGCCGACTAAAATGCCGCCATTTTCCAAGATGGCCGACTAAAATACCGCCATTTTCCAACATGGCAGACTAAAATGCCGCCATTTTCCAACATGGCCGACTAAAAATTTGGACATCCATTTTCCAACATGGCCGACTAAAATGCCGCCATTTTCCAACATGGCCGACTAAAAATTTGGACATCCATTTTCCAACATGGCCGACTAAAAATTTGGACATCCATTTTCCAACATGGCCGACTAAAAATTTGGACATCCATTTTCCAACATGGCCGACTAAAAGGCCGCCATTTTCCAACATGGCCGACTAAAATGCCGCCATTATCCAACATGGCCGACTAAAAGGCCGCCATTGTGGGGGGAAACCCCAGTACATCAACACACACCAACAAGTCTAGACATGTACCAAAGGCCACGCCTCTTTCAACCCAACCGGAAGTGACGTCATAGTTACATCCGGGTGAAATGTTACTTTAAATAGCTTTTACCTACTAACTTAGGTGGACGTGAAGGGGATGAGAGAAGTAGTCCTTGGCGGTCATTATATGCTTGAAATAGTCTGATCAGCCAATATAAAAACATCTTCATGATGACGTCACCTTGCGTATATACAATATATATGAGGGCAACCCGATACGATCAATGCAATATGCAGTTGACCTACTGCTGGAGGTACTTTGCATCTGTCTATTGAAGATTTGCCGGCGATTCTATGCATCCAGTAATATGAAAATATGGTAAACGAGTATAATATATGTTGATAATGCCACCAATGGTAACGGCAAATACTGACGGGAGCTGTTGGGGATGTACAACCACGATCTGGGGCGTCTGATTCCGCCCGCCTCCATGGTAAATATATATTTTCATCATCCTTAAGGCTAGGATTATCAATCTAACAAAAAATGTTTTAAAAACATAGGATGGCGGCCTGACGACGTCACATTGACGTTATGTTGTCAGGAAGCATTTCCCGGATTATTTTAATCGATTTTGACACCAAAAAAAAAGTAATTTTGGCACAAGAAGGGCTTATTTAGATCACGTTTTGTTAATATGTGAAATGAAATGCTTTCCTTCCTTTTGAAGCAGAAAAAAGCCAAAAAAAATTGAACAAAGGAAAAAGGAAATGTCTCATGATACGTCGTGGGATTCATTTTCAATTTTTCCATAGTCTTTTGAACCTAGGAATAAACTGATACAAGCTTCTGCTCCGCCATTCAATGTTCAACCATCGTCCATTATAGAATTTCCGCGTCCATAATTCAAAACCTAATTCATATAACAACATTAGCACCAAATTAATATAAAAAAGAAACAATCATAGTATATATAAACACGCTTGTTTTCTGTGAGAGAGAATCGGTCAACATAGTCCAATGATGCTTGCAAGACATCATGATGTTCCAGAAATATCAAATTCGTATCTTAACTCATATGATTTATATCATATGAGTTATCTGGAGACTGATTTGTCTCAGGCACGCTTTGATTGTGACTGTGCATATAAACACTATGCAGATCCTTCAGTACATGGGTTCATACGGCCCCTGGCGGAAGTGTAAAAAAAAAAGTTCCACGCCACATATTTGTATTGTCTTTCTCGGGATTTCCTCGGGTTACGGAAGGTTCTTTTGTCCTTCTTCCGGGTTTGGGGTCTGCGTTTGGGGTTTGTGGTCGGGGTGTGGGGTTTGTCGGGTCTGAGGTCTGGGTGCGGGTTGCGGAGTGTGTGGGAACCAGGAGAATTTTGTTGGCCTCCTCCAGGGTTGTGGTCTGGGTGAAGGGTTTGTGGGGTATGGGTGTGGGGTTAGAGGGGTCTGGGGTGCGAGGATTTTGGCGTCTAGGAGGAGGGGATGTGTTTTTGCATCTTTTGTTCGCAACTATATTGCACGATACGCCACTCGTTTCATCGCGAGTTAATTTTGAAGAAAGACAGTCAATATGATTGAAAACTGCAGAGGTTTAACAATTCTCCCCACAGATATACTTATGTACGACATAACTTCATCAGAGCATCGACCAATCGAAATACACCCGGTCATACGACAGTCAAGTTTGGTCACGTGACGGTTAATGCAACTTTCCACTCCATACAAATAATTCATTCGAAAAATGACCGTTTGAACTGAACATATGGATCAATACGGGAAAGCTCCTTTTAGGCTTAAGGGTTCACGCATCAATATTATAGTAATACTATTTATTACCCCATAAGCAAATTTGTATTCAATATCTGGATTGTGATTGGTTAAAATGTCGGGTCGTATAAACCCATACACCCCGAGTGATGTCTTGCTACTCGGAGTATATAGAAAACAACTCACGTGCGATTGGAAACGAAGCTCTCGCTTCGAAAGTTCCGCTAACCATGTCTAAATATTTATGAAATAAGTTTCGCTCACTCGTCAAAATTTAATGGAATAAAGTCAAACTGCATTATTTTCACATAACTCACCAAAAGGTGTCATTTGTTCCAAAAATAAAAATCGATTTCCGAACGAAAGCAGATCGAATGGATTGTGTGTGGCGCGCCTATCTCACAGTGCCGTAGCAAAATGCGTACACCCGTATTCCCTACACCCAGAGGAAAACCTGAATAACTAATAGTATACTATGTCTAGTATTAACCGGATTAAACCGTCGACAACCCAAATGCCAGTGCGAAGTATTAATCCGTTTACTTCATCTATCAAATACAACGTTGTGTTTATGCAACAGATACCAGTCGATCGAGTTTGAAACTTTCGAAAGGCATATATCCAGGTAAAGACATACGGATTGATTTACGTTATTTCCTAAAGGAAAAATCTATGAGGAAGTAAGAGTGTAAGGGATAAACTATCATCAGCGGTTACTCATCAAAGCTCGAACCAATCTTATAGACGATATAGTATGATGGTTGAAAGATAAGCAACATAGAAATTTAGCATATAAAAGTAACTTGCACAGGGTGAATCACCGCATCATCACAAGTCTCTCCTACTAGAACGGACACGTATATAATCGCCCGCATCACGGACTCGATCCATTAGTTTCCGCCACAACAACCTCAGTCTTTTCAAGGTCAACTTGAATAAACCATTGCGATTAGATCGGGGATGGTTTTCGGACTCATTGAGATATCCGGAAACCGTCGGAGAATAGTCTCATCGCACGCATAGATCATTTGAAATGGAAGAAACAATTTTACAAGATGTACTCGACGAAGATCGCTACCTTATCGATGGAATTGACTTGAACGTGAAATTGTGCGGAACCTTACCGCAGTTCATCTTCAAGTCAGCCGAGGAAAACCCAGTTTATAAATTTATATAGGATATCAAGTTTAAAGTATTGCAAGTTCGTGTGAACCCCGGCGTTATATTGGGTCACGCCTACGTTCTACTCGAAACTACCGTGAAATATCCGTTTACTCCGATAGAGGAGCGAATGTTGCAGATTGATAATTGAATTCGTTACATCAAAAGCCGCGAACTGAAAATATAAGGTCAATCCCTTCAGCTTCCGTCATTTCAATCTCGCCAGTATTATGTATGTTGAAGGAGTAAACGCACCCGGCAGACCCATACAGAATTTGCTACATACACCGAAAAGTCTAACTGTATAGCTCCGTCTATGCTTGACGTCATTGGAAAGACAAGAAGCGATTTCGGGAATTACATGGAGACAGAGGACTTTCCCAGGGAATACGCCTTGCGCGTTCCAATCTACAAACACATCAAACTTTTCACGCAGAACAGACATTCGTTTGGAGGTCACATTTGAAGCGCTACTACCAGAAAGTACAAACTGCGTAGGATACGCTGACTTTCCCTCTAATTTTGAAATGAACAATACTAGAAACATAGTCTACAATCAAAGAAGAATACCGACGGGATACTCTGCGCGATACAATCCGATCCATACCTCGAATGACATACCGAAAGTATTTTCAGCAGATCAGATTCCGACGTGGGATTCAGAGACTATGCGGTTCTATCGTGAATACTGACGATTCCCAGTTGAATGAACGTCGATAGGTTCAGTTTTATTTCCGATGAGATATTGGATATTTCTTCGATTCACCCTCCGAGCTTTAATAACACCAACCTCGTTAAGTTTCTGGAGAATAATTGCCAATCGTAGACGTATAATAACGTTAAAATCCAGGGAGATAACTCTTACAGATGGGATCATTTTTGTGTATACTTTTCGTTACATCTAGTTCGGAATATGCCAACAGTTACAATTGTGTTTGAATAGAAAGCTTATTACGTGGACTTGAAGACTATATTGAGCCCATCTCACAGTTAATGAATTATTGTTATGGTAAATGGCAACCGCGTTTCGAAGATATGACTAGTTGAGTTACTGTCAAAAAAAAGTAAAAGGTACACCCTTAATTCTCAGAGATGAAACTGATGTCACAAATTACATCGTATTTACCCGACATCTATATGAAGACGTATGTAGACGCTCTCTCTTTATCTTATGGATATATATTTATCGACCTTTAAGGATAGCTATCCCCTTAGAGGCAGTTTTTGCACCCCCATGACAATTTGTCGTCTGTATCAATAAATATACAAGATAACCATAATAAACTATATATTTTATGAAAGCATACATCGTAGGGATTCCAACTATATGATTTATATAACTGACGCTGCCACTGTGTAGAAAATATTCAAATTTAAATAAATTAAAATTAAAACAATAGCATCCATTTTTCAATTGAAATTTCATGAAAACTGTTGGTCTTGTTTCAACTTTGATGGTATACCTTGGTAGGAGACAATTCGATCTAGTAAAGCTTATCTCATTTTTTTAATTTTTGCCTGGTTTTGTTTTTATAACTATTTTACTAAAACAAATTGAAAAAAATGTACTTTTTTTCGGTCGTTTGTCTTAAAAGTTGGATAATTAAAAAATGAAGCCGAACTTACAAAAAGGGAGATATTTTTTTTTCTAGATCACCTTATAAGTAACAAGCATGCCAAATTTCAAAAGCGTAGCATGGATAGTTTTCGAGAAATAAACGTTTGAATTTCGGATTTTGTACAAAAATGAAAGGCTAGAAATCGGGCAAAATGTGTCCAGCTATACATCTGATGAATTAATCCCTACTTTTTGCTTGAATTCTATTGTCAAATACATTTTTAATCTGTCTAATGGGACCTACTCGAATTCCTGTTTATTCTGGATAACTATTACACTAAGTTTTTTTCATCAAGTCGGTTTAAAGTCCAATTTAAACTTTAAAAACCTGCTAAACTTGTTCACACCTGTGTATAGATTACTTCACGGCGGGTGTCTGAGTGAAGTGTCACTGTCATAATTAGAAACAAAAATAAGGATGCTTGCATGGTTTTGATCAGAAGGGGGTACATTAATGTAAATAAGTAGGACTAATAGATAATTAGCTTACCATAATACTGCGGAAATGAGTTTTGGAAAGGATAATTTAACAGACAAAAATAATAGTAGCCAAGCCCAAGCTAAGGCAATCTGTTTAATTGTTCCAGGGCCTCGGAAACTAAATTTTTATCCTAATATTGAAGCACTTCTATTTATAATTTTTATTTCATTTTTTCACCAAATGTTAGAGGTAATAGTAAATATTTGAATGAAGAAATAAAAAAAAAATGTCCAATTTTGACCCTCCAAGGGGTTAGCTATCCTTAACCGACTGTGCCTGAATGCCGAAGGTTAAAGGTAAATCGAAATTGTTGCACCTTATAAACCAAAGGGGATTGACAAAACTGTATAAGTTGGGGATGGACTATACACACTGAGAAATTTTAATGAGTTTTCTATTTTTCGATGTTACGGCTAGCGTCGTCACTCAATGGTTCATTTTTCTCATAACCAATAAAAAACGACTGTTCGCAGGTAAGATATAGTATTGCTCAAGAGTTTGATCGAAGCGTGAAAACCAAATGATGAAGCCGAGATTGATTTTATTCAATCACCCAAGTCCCAATGATACAGGTATACAGCAATCAAAACAATAGCCAGCAGCAGGTCACAATCAAACTTCTTGTAGACAGATCGTATAGTCTAAATATCAAGTCAAGATGTTATATGACTTCTGAGACAAAACGCAGAATGTCTCAGGAGACCAGGATGTTAAAAGTCTGAGGAAAATACTCCTCACGCCAAGTTTGATACATTTCTGTAGTATTGACATTTAACTGACACTTTGGACATGAATAATCAAAACAGACCAATTACAACTTAATACAGAGAGGCAAAATGCTTTCGTACACAATCCATTCACATTTATCAGGGCCAGCAAAGTATGCTTGGTACACGCCCCCTACACAAATTTAACATGGACAATTAAGCCTGGCCTCAAGGTCTGGTACAATTCAAGATCAAAAATGGACATATCATATTCCTTCACATCCAACGTGTATATATCTCCTAATATCAATTTCTTAAAATCATCTGGAACTTAGATTAACTCTCAGTTCAACTGAAACAATAGCATGTCCGTGAGTTCAAGACTCAAACAAACAGATTAATTACTGTACTCTGTTGACCACACAAGTGTATACAATTACATAGGCTAACATCGGTTATGAACAAGATATGACTACAATACATTCTTTTACATTTAATATGTAGATACATATATATGCGATTATACCACCATGCTTAATATGCAGTTACGCGATTACATAAATCAATGCTTTTATTTAATAAAGACATTTTATAATCAAATAAGATGCAGGATTCAAACAATATTCAATCCTGAATCTCACAACACGGAAAAACCCACCATAATTTAAACGAGGGGAAGTTGATGAATAGGGCCAGGTTATCAACAAATAAGGTGAGGTAAAAGATAATACTTTACAGACGATGAGAGTGATTATGAAGAAAGCATTCATCCAAGAGAGACAGACTAACCCACTAATACGCAATAGGTATATTGAATATGATGTCTGGAAAGAGATGTTTACCGATTCTATAAAGGAAGAAAAAACGAAGATATCGATGTGAGGAAACATCAGTATATAAGACAGGGTTATAACGACGATAAATTGGGTGAAAAAAGCCAATGCGAGACTATATTCCAAGAACGAAAAACAGACTCCGTCAAAAGGTTTACGGCCACGTGATCAATTGTCATGAAATGAATAATGATTATATTTATAACGAAATTATTAAGACTGCCAATAATCTTAACTATGAGGACGGTATCAAACGAAGCATTGAACAGATAAATAACATATTCGAGGAATTAAGATATGGGGAATACGAGTCGGACAGTGACGATTCGAAAATTTGAAAGATACATATAATTATTTGCCCAAATATATTTCCGGTCACTCTAACAGATGCCAATGCTATCATGACGAAATTTGACAGATTTGACATTAACCCTACCTGATTGACTTCAGGTCTGTCCCAGTCTAAGGGGGGGGGCATTTCTTCAAATGATTCAGTTCTCTTGTTCTCTTCGTTCCGTATAGCTGCGGCGAAAAGTTTGGTAGGGTAGACATAATGGCCCCTTCTCCCCAGGCCAGATTGGGCTAAAGAAGATAATTGAAAGTCGGAAGGAGACTAATATGCTTTCCGAAAGGCTTCACCAGCCATAGTTGGCGTGGCCCAATTAAAGAATAAATTAGAGCGAATGTTTCTTTAAAGAGAGAGGCGATCAACACATCATTTCAATGGTGTCGACAATATATGATGGTGTTTCTAGCTTCAAATTCGTATACCTGTCCACTATTACAAATGAATTTCCACATCGTTTTCTTGAGTATAATGTATTTCAGCCTCGCTTGTGCCTACCTTGACTATCAGGTACTGGGTCTCAGCTGTTTGGCATATTAGGCCATTTGTCCCCGCCTTCCAGGAGGATGAATACTCTAGATGAGTTAATTATTGGAGCTGATCTGTTATCACATCTCCCGAGCTAGCGTATCTAATTCCGCTTAAGCCGGTGCTAGGGCCGTGTGTTTATTTCACAGCTTCCACATGAACATGTGCAATGAAAGCGCCACTGAGATACTAAGACTACGTCTTAGAATCCTCGGTATTATCGAATGAATGTGAGATGCCGAGGGAGACTCTCCTGTGAGATCATATGCTTGCTTTTTTCAGTCGCCCAGTTTTTCCCACCTCCTTCATATCTCATTTCACTATATAGAAAGATTCTACATTAGTTTTTCAGTCGTCGTTTCAGAAAGAATTTCGTGTCAAAACAGGACCTAGCTTGCATGAGAAAAGATGAGAAAAACAAATTGAATATACATTTTGTGTCATATTGAAAACCTGAAATCTTGAAACACATAAGTCGTCAACACCTGTGATAAGATCATTTAGGGTGCATCTTTATCGTGAGGACTTTGGGAAGACTGCGGGTAAATCGGTTCTTACAGGAAACAGCTGGCGTGTGAAGGAATGGCTACATTTGAGAGGACTGGTAGCCATCTTCGAATATGCACCCATACGCCTCAGTATTTATACTATTACAGTATTTATGGTTTTAAAAAAAGCGACAGATCCGTCCATGGACATCATTCACCGAAACGTAAGCACGAAATTATGGGTTTTATAATGAATCTCCGCGTTGCTTTGGTAATGTTCAGTATTTCATCGGGTAGGTGATTTATTCGTTATTGATTCATATTATACGAAACAACCTGATCGTGTTTATGCTGTGACTTTCCAGTCCAGTATATGCTTCGTGTCTTGCCAAACTATCATTTCGTCAGTCAGTCTTCAATTGTTTTGAATGTTAAATTAAATAGGTAAAATAATCGAACAATGCTAATGTAAATCAATGATCCCTGCTTAACTTCAGCGCAACGTCACATGAGCAATGACGCTTTGCACCTAAAAACGACTAAAGATCCTGATCTCTGGACTCCCCTATTGCGGGTCTTGAATACCTTGTGTTTGTCCACACTTATTGTTCCAATTTCTTCTTTGCCGTGTATTTCCGATTTTTTTTTTATTTGTATACCATTGTCCCCGTCTAACGAATAGTTTATCATACAAGTTGAAACATAAACAGACAAATTATCTAGCAGAAAGTTATATAATGCAAATCAAGAAGGATACTGGTTTGATACTGGTTTGTTCGTAGTGTACGGAGTGGGCAATTATATTGTCGCCGTCCTTGAAAAGTTGCGTTTTGAATCATCCAAGGTGATCACTGACCCTCAAAGAAAATGACTGCGGTTTTTACGTTAATGAAGCACAGACGTTCTCCAAAATGTAATCATCAATAATATTAAGAGTTTCCTTCCTTGTTCAGCACTTTCAGCAATTAATCAAGTTTGTCTAGTTCTTTTTCGAGTCTCGTGCATAGTTTTATCTCATGTTCAATACAAAACTCCTTTTTGTCGACAATATATGATGATGTTTCTGGCTACAAATTCTTATCTCGGACCGGAATCACAAATGCATGTACATAAAGTCACTCAGCATTTGGGCATCCGTTTGGGCCGTAAGATTCATCAGTTTCTCATCCGTCTATCAGAAAGAATTACCGCGTCAAAAATTAAAGGCCCTATTGATGCACGAGAAAAGAGAAAATATAATGAAAAAAACAACAAATTGAATTCACATTTCATGTCGTCCATAACCATATTTTAGCGGTGTTTAAGGGCTGAGTATAACCACTAATGTTCCTGAATGCTGCCACCACTTATTTTTCACATAAAATAGGAAACTAACTGGATTTCTTGTATCCTAAATATCTTTTCTTCTCCAGAGACGACGCTACCAACTGGATCTGGATTCTAACCTTTACCACTGTCTCATTCTCTTTGCTGCATCGCTTTCGCTGTATCGGGATCCTGTCTTTCAGCTTACTTCAACACGAATGGCACTGTCTTGTAGCTGGTTAAATGGTGACGATCTTAATGTAACCGTCAAATTGCATGTTATTATTGTACCACTCAGGGTATCTCATTTTTACACTACTGATCCAACGGTAACATTAACCAACTTCACAGTTCAACCAACACATCAGTTTTATTTCTGGATCACTTGAAGTATATACAGTTCATGAATCAATTTGATTAGTTGTCCTCATTGGTAAATTGGACGAATCAAGAAATTAAATGCTGTAATGCTTAGTTGATATTGTTCTGGTGACACTTGGCAAGAATTGGTAATATGGCGAAAATTGTCAGAGAACCTCAAAACTCCTTTGAAAAGGTGCAATTATGTCTACTTGAAATAGGAAGTACCTTTGCTGTAACCCTTAGCAGTTCCAATTGGTTCATGTAACCCTAATGGTTCATGTAACCATAGATGGTTCAGCTGACGACGATACAGCTCACCAATCCCCAGTGCATGAGTTGTCACAGCGACACAGCTCACCAATTACCAATATACGAGTTGTCAGAGCATTTCCATCATAGCTCTCTAGATTTGTATCTAATACCGTTTATGCCGGTGCTAGAGGCCGTGTGGTCATGTCATCCAAGTTGCCACATGAACAGGTACAATACAAGCGTACCTGAGATAAACATATATCACGAATCGTTAGATTTTTTGTATGTGCTTTAGAATAGGTTAACCAGAAGACTATACTGTGAAGTCATGTGGCTCTGTCAGTATGTCGGCACCTCTTCCCACTTCCTTTATGTGTGTTGTAATGTAACCCCAATAGTTCATGTAACCCTGGATGGTTCATGTCACCCTAATAGTTCATATAACCCCGACGGTTCATGTAAACCTAATGGTCCATGTAACCCTGGATGGTTCATGTAACCCTAATGGTGCATGTAACCCTGATGCTTCATGTAACCCTGGATGGTTCAAATAACTACTAACCTGTTATTTCCTTCTTTACTTGCTTGCTTGTTTTCCAGATCGCTTCCTAGCTCCTATTAGGTCCTTCATAGTCCAGACTCCGAGATGGTCTGACTTTATAGGCACAATCGCGGCCTTATATAGTACACGGTTGCTAGAGTGTTGCTAACCTATGGCAAAAATCTAACGGCCTAAATTTAAAGCATTAATTTGATTGGCCGTCAAAGAGACACGATTGAAGCGAACATGACTGTCGACAACTGCGTAAAAACCAAGGAGAGATAGCGCTTTTGAGCGGCCAAAATATGTCTAAATTTTGACGAATCATATGCAATACTATATATAGTTTTGAGGCCCGTGTCCTGATCATGATTACTATGACAATAACTTTGAAGAGGAAGGCTTCAAGACAGAGAATGGATTAACAATGTTTCACCGAAAAATGACATTTGAACGGAAATGTCCGAAGCGGGAAAACCCAAACTTTTTCTACGCTGTCAGGAACATTGACAAACATACTACGGGAAACCTTACAATCACAGGCCATATAAAGCTCGACAAGGTGAGCCGAAATATCCACAATTCAAAGCGTTATAATATAGCAGTGCCAAAAATATTTCTAAAGATGACAGATTTAAGGTTTCCCAAAACTTCACATCAGCGATCCCCGAGAGAAACAAGATGGCGAATGCTGCTGATCTCGCAGTCTGCAAATCTTCGAAAAATCCATAGTACAAATACTTCGTCTAAAATATTAACACGTCAAGACAAGCTCCTTACATATTACAAGTTCCAAGTCCTAAAACGATATCGCGTGATATGGGGTACAAATATTTTGCATTTATTTATCACGAAAAACGACGTTGTCAGACATTCCTCCATATGTTTGTATATACGCAATGTGCCGAAAAAGCCGTGTCAACTTCAAAAATCAACAGGTCTGAAAATACTAAACCTAGCGTATTACTACTTCAAGATAATGTTCATTGCTATGTGTACTTCCTATTTCCAGTGGAAATTTACGCAATAAACTTTATAAAATAGTTTCTACATAATTCCCCAGCGCGTGCATACAGTCAACACCGAGGATACTAGAGATAGATGAGGCTCTAGAAGAGGGAGATATGTTTACAGTTCTTTTAGCTAGAAGTTAGATTTACCCGTGAAATTCCTAAAAATAATATTGTTTGACCATAAATCAAACACTACCCCCTGCTAAAATTTGTTCGTCCTCGAACACGTACTATCTTACCCAGTTGTCGTCAGAAAATCACAGGCTTAAAATATGTATAACTTAGTTCTGCGATTATTCTGAATAGGCTTAAAGCTCATAGAGTTCATTGTTCTGTTCTTTAAACTTCTACTGTCCTTGTGAATTATTCATCTCATTTATATATTTGAATTCTGATCTTATTAGAATGTTCTTGTAATTTGAAATACTATACGGTTCATTCATTGTCCATGATAAAGTTCTTGAGATGGTTCATAAGATAATTAAATGTCCATTGAGAAAGATAGAGAGATAATTCATCACCACGTTCATTCATATCTCCATTAAGAAAGATAGAGAGATAATATTTCAACGTCGCGTTCAAATATTCAAAAATAGTCATCTGGAGAATCATGGAACTGTTTATAACATGTAACTTGTTTTTAACTTTAAACTTCAACAACGACTATGAAACTATTTTCCTCAGCAGGGAAAAGTACTTGAACTTTAACAAGAACAATAACATAAATTTATCCCTTCGTTTCGGAAGTTCATGCACGACGTTTCCTCGAGTCCATATCGTCAACCTGGTCCCGCTTCCGTTTGTACAGTATACAGTCATCTCCACAGATGGAATTCTTGATTATCCCTTCTCACTTCTGCCTGCCATCGGGGAAGTACCTTGTGAGTATTATGTGCACATGAGCATAATCTTGTAGCGGTGTGACGAGGGTTGGAATATTAAAACTTTCGTCAGAAGATGTTGACAACCGGTTGTTGTCACTTCCAGGTGTGACTGTAGATCAGCTTCCTGATTTCGTATTGCATAACCTTCCATAATCCTGTATAATTAAGTTGTACTGGTTTCCTTTATTGCTTTTGGGCAATGGTCCTAAAATATCTATCGATACTCGCTCGAGTGGGACTCCAACAGTGTTCTGTTTCAATAGTGCTCTCGATCGTTGAGGAGGTGACTTCCGTGAGGCACACGTATCACATTGCTTGTACCAGAGGGTGATGTCTTTCCTCATTTTATCCAATATTAACGCTGTTTAATCTTGTGAAGAGTCTTCTGGGTTCCAAGATGACCTGCTGCCTTTGTAGAGTGAAGATGATGAAAGACTTCTTTCCGGTAACTCACAGGTACGATAGTTCGCAGAACCCTTTACAACCTCCCACCTGCGATACAGGACTCCATCTTGAAATGACAGTCTGTCCCATTGAGCCCCGTAGTATTTGGACGCTTTCCCCAGAGAGGACACTTCACTCCATTCAGGACGATTTGGATGACTTTTCTTTGCAACAATCACCCATTTTAGATCTGTGTCATTTTGTTGAGCTTCAGCTAATCTCTGACTTGACCAAGATGATTGCTCATTGGGAATTTCACAAAATGTTCCTGACTTGACAAGTTTCGGTTGAGTTTCCTGCACTACTTTCTGCTGTCTTGTTGTGACCGCAGTAACCGTCCCTTCACTTAGATGATTAGAAAACCTCTTCACTGGGTTCCGTCGTTGCATACGTCGGTGTGGATAGCCCCAACATTTGGGCACCCATTGACCCTTGTGAATGATGACATCCACAGTTGTCTTAACTTCAGATGGAAGAATACAAGTGACTGAACTAGCTGTTGTGTAACCCATCTTACAAGCGTCTAGTCCGTCATTCATAATCCAGCCGTCGTCCATTAGAGAATATCCGCGTCCATTTGAAAATTCAAAATTCACACCAACTACTAGGGATTCAAGACAATGCTTCAGCGTTTCCATGTTGGTTCCCAGGTCTGAGTATTATGGCAAAGTCATAAGTGCTCAAGAATCTTAACCACCTTGCCATCTGCCCATCTGGTTCTTCAAAGGTCATGAACCATCTCAAAGCGCTGTGGTCGGTTCTAGTTGTAAAATGTCTCCCATACAGGTAATGTCTGAAATTTTTGACAAACTGAACGACAGCCAACAGCTCACTCCTGGTTACACAATAATTTCTTTCTGGTTTGGCAAGAACTCAGCTGGCATAAGCGATGACTTTCTCCAATTCCATAATTGCTGGCATCTGTATCCAAAATGAAGTCACCATGGGAGCTTGGGTATGCCAATATGGGACTGTTGGTCAACCTCTTCTGAAACTCCCGGAACGATGTTTCACATTCTTCAGTCCAGTGAAATTCCTTGTCAAATTCAGTCAAGCCATGCAAGGGCTTGGCGATGCATGCAAAGTTCTCACTGAACCGTCTGTAGTAGGATGCTAACCCAAGAAAGCTACGTACTTCATGTACAGATGTCGGGGTCAGTTGATATTCCTTCCGAAGAAACCACATGTCCCAAGTAGTTGACTTCCTGTTGAAACAAGTGATATTTCTTATGCTTCAGCTTCAAGCCAGCTTCACGGAGTCTATTGAAAACTTCAAACTGATGATGGTTTCATCGAGGGTATTACCGAATACTATGATGTCGTCTAGATACACAAGACAAATATCCCTTTGGTAGCCAGCCAGAACCATCTCCATGAGACGCTCGAAGGTAAATGGCGAATTGCATAAGCCAAAGGGCATCACCTTGAACTGTCAAAGACCACTTCTCGTTGTGAAGGCCGATTTTTGTCTGGCATCATCATCTAGTTCTACTTGCCAGTAGCCACTTGCAAGATCGAGTGTGGTGAACTATTTTGCACCATATAGGGAGTTGAACGAATCTTCGATTCGGGGAAGAGGATATGCATCCTTTATTGTTACCTGATTCAGTCTTCTGTAGTCCACGCAGAATCTCATGCTCCCGTCCTTCTTGGTAACAGGACGATGGATGACGCACAAGGACTGGATGACCTTTCTATACTGTTTCGCTTTAGCATGTCCTTAACCTGTTGGCCAGCCTCTTCTTGCTTATGTATTGGTAAGCGTCGAGGTGATTGTCTCAATGGTGGCGCATTACTAGTGTTGACTGAGTGTTTTACACCTTTTGCTTGTCCTAAATCAGCATTACTTCTGCAAATATGTCCCTGTATTCAAGCAGCAGAGCCTTCACCTTGCACTTATCTTCTGGAGCCATACCTTCAGTACTCCTGGTATACAACGGCTTCAAATGCTCAGGTAAATCCTGTAGTGATGGCCGGTCACTACCACAACAAATGGATGAATTCTGTACTCCTCTCCTGTTACTCAGGGCACCATACTCAGATGACTTCTCTGCACTAACTCCGAGGTTGTCATCTGACAAAGACTCCACAAAAACACATGTGGATACAACTGGGCTCGCAATCGCTGCTTTTGTACCTTCGCACACAATTTCAGGTTCGTTTCCAAGGTTCATTACAACCAGTGGATGGGACTCTCCCTCACTGTCAACAAGCATTTTTCCGAACAGTAACCCATCTTCAGTTGCTCCTGGTAATGGTTCACAAAGAGTCCATTTACCGACGGTACCTATGTCATTCCTTTCAAGATGACTTGGAATGATAACCTGTTGGCCAGGTGGAATTGTCACCGTTTGACTAACAATCAGTTGACACTGATCCTCGTCTGCAACGAGGACATCCATAGGTGTTGATCACGGGAGAATTCCCAAGTCCAACTTACATGTCCCAATGATATTCAGCGGTATATGGTCTGCTGCAAGAAGCTTCAAATTACAAGCGTCTAATCCGTCATTCATAATTCAGCCGTCGTCCATTAGAGAATATCCGCGTCCATAATCCAAAGACCTATTCCATATTCCATATAACAGTATTAGCACCAAATTCAAAACGACGATCATAGTATACATAAACATAGTCTTGCTTCCTGCAAGAGAGAAGCGGTCAACAGTTTTCAATGATGCCGGCAAGACAGCATGATGTTCCAAAAATATCAAATCCGTATCGCTGATCAGTATTCTTAATCCATAATATTCGTTGTAAAGTCGTCATCTAAAGAATGACGTCACGCTTTGATTGTGGCTGTTCATATGATTACCATGAGGATCTTGAAGTACATGGGTTCATACGGCCCCTAGCCCCGGGTTAAGCGGAATCAGACACAAGTTACGAAACGTAGCGCCATAGATCTTGCACGCTACGTTCGTATTTTGCTATCAGCATGTATCGCCAAATTTGCCAATTTGAGAAACTTTTGAGTGGAGGCGCTTGGTGGAATAGCCCTGTTCTATAAGTTTCTGCAATAATGTTTTGTGACGTTGATTAAAATCGTCACATTTAACACAGGATCTAGCAAATGCTACTAAGCGAGATATGTATACGCCATATGCAGGTCCCACTGGAATATTACTGTCCAGAAAGGGATAGTTTACGATGTCGAAATTGTAATCATCTCTTTTGTCATAAAGTCGACGAGAGAGAATGCCCGCTTCATTTTTATAGAGATATAGATCTAAATATGATGTGCCTGTAGGGCTATCTGTAGTTTCCTTCAAATCCAGTGAAGGTGGATATATATCCTTCACCGCGTCATTTATATAGCGATTATCCACAGCGAGAAGATCGTCTATATAGCGTTTGGTGAATGAGAAGGAACGGGCTTTGAATGGATCGATTTTTGAAAGCGCCTGCGTATAGTTAAAGAAATTGGTCTAATCTCTAGTCGATGCTCCAGTGGTATTCCGGAGAAGAAATTATTTGATAAAAGAGTAACTGAAGCCCCAGTGTCAATGAGAAACAGAATGTCAAAATCCCCTATTCGACCAGGAATAGGCCACTCGCCGTATTCCTCAATCCCACTTCCATCACAGGATATTTATCTCCTGGTTTATTATGTAAGCTTTCCTCACTTCCCAAACAGTCGTTGTTGGTGCGAGGCAACGGTGAGTTGACAACCGACCTTGGCCTCGGTTGTGGGATGTTTTCCGACTGGCGGGGTTGCTGTTCACTTTGGTTCCCAATGTTATGGCACCGTGAGCTATAATGGCCGAATCTGAGACAATTGAATCACTGTACATCAGTAACGGAGGTCTTGGCGATTGGCGTTGACCTTCGGAGCGCTGACCCAGCTGACTTTGCATTCTTGTCAGCTGCTTTAACTGATCTTCTATTTTCTTCTCTCGGTTTTCCAGACTGATTTCTGTTGTTTCTTTGGCTATTTTCCCGAACATACTTCCTTGATATGGAACCACTGCGCTGTGCTTCCATTTTCATGTAACCTTCGTACTCCAAAGCAATGGTTACAGCAGTCTGGAGACTCTCTGGTTTACCTCTGTAAACTTGCATACGCATTTCTGCATCCTCGATTGCATCTATGAAATGAATCTTAGCCAATCGATCTTGTTGCTCAGAAGATATGTCCGGGTAAGCCAGTGTAGCTAGCTTTCGTATACCTTGCCCCAACTCTCGTAACGTCTCCTTGTTTCCTGGACGACGACTTCTGATTTCTGCTAGCTACAGTTCAGACTGACCAGATGGGCCAAATATTGAATTCAAGACCTCTACAAATCGTTCATAGTCACGTTGTTCTCATTCGTTGAGGGTGTATACCAACTGACGTGCTCCACCTTTCAGATGTGTGAAGAGAAAGTCTGCATTTTTCTCGGCTGTTCCAGGAGTTTGTTCTTGCATTGGCGTTGAAAACTTGGAGGTACTCCTTCCAGGATGCATCTCCACTGTACATCTCGGGTATCAGATTTCGACATTGCACGTGAGACCAGTCTCCGCCACCGGCCTTACGTGGAGACGATCTCGGAGACTCACTGAAGCGGAGCTCTAAAGGTAACTTCAACATCACCACTCTCATCATGTCCTCTTGTATCATCTTCTGGATCCATCTTTAACTTTTCCCGTTTACATACGTTTATGAACCAAACTGTTCAAGCACATTCCCGATCACAGTTTCACACAGTCCAGAATGCAGCTATCCCAGAATGCATTAATCCCACCGCTGCCACCAATTGTAGTGGTTTTTAAGGGCTAAGTCCCCCTATTGGAAAACTTGGTATAGCCGCTAATGTTCCTGAGCTGCCACCTCATATTTTTCACATAAAATAGGAAAGTAACTGGATTTCTTGTATCCTAAATTTCTCTTCTTCTCCGGAAACGCCGCTACCAACTGGATTCGGATTCTAACCTTTACCACTGTCTCATTCCCCTTGCTGCATCGCTCTCGCTGTATCGGGATCCTGTCTTTCAGCTTACTTCAACACGGATCGCACTGTCTTGTAGCTGGTTAAATGGTAACGCTCTTAATGTAACCGTCAAATTGCATGTTATTATTGTACCACTCAGCGGTAACAGTAACCAACTTCATAGTCCAATTTCACAATTCAACAAATACATCAGTTTTATTTCTGGATCACTTGAATTATATACAGATAATTCATGGATCAATTTGATTAGCTGCCCTCATTGGTAAATTGGATGAATCAGGAAATTCAATGCTGTAATGCTTAGTTGATATTCTTTTGGTGACACTTGGTAAGAATTGGTAATATGGCGAAAATTGTCAGAGAACCTTAAAACTCCTTTGAAAAGGTTCAATTATGTCTGCTTGAAATAGGAAGTACCTTTGCTGTAATCCTTAGCAGTTGCAATTGGTTCATGTAACCCTAGTGGTTCATGTAACCCTAGATGGTTCATGTAACCCTGATAGTTCATGTAACTCTAATGGTTCATGTAACCCTGGATGGTTCAAATAACTACTAACTTATTATTTCCTATCTTCTTTGCTTGATTGCTTGCTTGTCTTCCAGCTTGCTTCCTAGCTCCTATTAGGTCCTGGCAAGAATTGGTAATATGGCGAAAATTGTCAGAGAACCTTAAAACTCCTTTGAAAAGATTCAATTATGTCTGCTTGAAATAGGAAGTAACTTTGCTGTAATCCTTAGCAGTTGCAATTGGTTCATGTAACCCTAATGGTTCATGTAACCCTAGATGGTTCATGTAACCCTAATGGTTCATGTAACCCTGATGGCTCATGTAACCCTGGATGGTTCAAATACCTACTAACTTATTATTTCCCATCTTCTTTGCTTGATTGTTTGCTTGTCTTCCAGCTTGCTTCCTTGCTCCTATTAGGTCCTTTATAGTCCAGACTCCGAGATCGTCTGACATTTTAGGCAAGATCGCGGCCTTGTATAGAACACGGCTGCTAGAGTGTTGCTAACCTATGACAAAAATCTAACGACCTAAATTTAAAGGATTAATTTGATTGGCCGACAAATGACGATGACCGAAAATCATGACTTCACTCATTACAGAGAGACACGGCTGAAGCGAACATGGCTATCGACAACTGCGTAAAAACCAAGGAGAGTTAGCACTTTTGAGCGGCCAAAATATGTCCAAATTTTGACGAATCATATGCAATACTATATATAGTTTTGTGGCCCGTGTCCTGATCTTGATTACTATGACAACAACTTTGAAGAGGACCGCTTCAGGACAGAGGATGGGTTAACAATGTTCCACCGCAAAATGACGTTTGAACGGAAATGTCCGAAGCGAGAGAAACCAAACTTTTTCTACGCTGCCAGGAACATTGACAAACATACTACGGGAAACCTTACAATCACAGGCTATATAAAGCTCGACTAGGTAAGCCGAAATATCCATAATTCAAAGTGCCAAAAATATTCCAAAAGATTTAAAGTTTCCCAAAACTTCAAATCCGCGATCGCCGAGAGAAACAAGATGGCGAATGCTGCCGATTTCGCAGTCTGCAAATCGTCGAAAAATCCATACCTTGACAAATACTTCGTCTAAAATATTAACAGGTCAAGACATGCTCCTTACATATTACAAGTTGGAAGTCCTAAAAGGATATCGCGTGATCTGAGGTACAAATATTTAAATTTTGTATTTATTTATCACGAAAAACGATGTTGTCAGACATTCCTCCATATGTTAGTATATACGCAATATGCCGAAAAGGTCGTGTCAACTTCAAAAATCAACAAGTCTGAAAATACATGTACTAAACCTAGCGTATTACTACTTCAAGACAATGTTCATTGGTATGTGTACTTCCTATTTCCAGCGGGAATTTACGTAATAAAATTTATGAAATAGTTAAACTTACAATTCTACCACATAGGGGTCAAAAACTTCTTTTGAGTTTCTAGATAATTTCCCGTGTGTACGTGCATACATTCAACACCGAGGATTCTAGAGATAGATGAGGCTCTAGAAGAGGGAGATATGTTTACAGTTCTTTTTAGCTAGAAGTTAGATTTACCCGTGAAATTCCTAAAAATAATATTGTTTGACCATAAATCAAACATAACCATATGGTTTATATTTATTATCTACTGTAAAATATTATCTATTTTCGCCACAATGTTGTAAACCTGAAATATTTTAAACATAGTTTCTGCTTCCCACAGCCTTTTAAATCAACCTCAGATAACTTAGATGAGATAACGTAGTTTTCATCTTCCGGGTTTATGAAATAGCTCGTACATGGACGGGTGGCTACATCAACATCAATATTTGCTCATTCATCTCAGTATTTATACTATTACTGTATTTATAGTATAAATATAAGTCACAGATCATTCACTGAAAGGGAATCATGAAAGTATGGGTTTTATAATGATCCTCCAAGTTGTTTTGGTAATGTTCAGTATGTGCTCATGTAGGTGTCCTCTGTTCTTCGTTGTTATACATATTATGCGGAACAACGTTGTCAAGTTGATGGTTCGACTTGTCGGTTCTGTATATGCTTCGAGTCTTACTTATGGCCTATATTCCATATTCTCATTTCGAGCAATCAATTTCCACAGATATATCAGTGTAAATCGTGCGAGTCGAAATGAGTTCCATTGTACCTTTCTATGCTGGGCACATCTAGAACCATTTTAACTCATGGGCATCTGCCTCGGAAACCCTCAAGTTTAAACATTCATCACTCAATCTCCATTATCTGCAATAGTTGTTTTGCTGTGACGTCCTGAGACGAAATAGGATAGGAGGTGCGTAAAGCCGTCATTTTCTATGTGACGCCGCACCAAGGTTAGACATTGGATAGTGCCTCAACACCGACAATATCGAAACAAATCGGAACAGTTTTAGCAGCCAACCCGAACAACAACGAAGATGTTACTTTCCCGAATTTGAATTTGAATAGACGTGTGGAGAACATGACATTGACGGTCGAATCTGAGTAAAATAATCCAACAATGCTGATGTAGATATCGATGAGTCAATAATCGGCTTCTATATATGCCCGCACAGGACATATTATGTATCCTTTCACATGCTTTAATGGTATCCACAATTTCGCATTAACAGCACCTCCAACACCTTTCACAACAGAGGTACCGGGATACTGTAAGGATCCTGTAAGGACCCCTCCTGGCAGAAATACGGATTATCGTGTTACTACGCGTCAACAAGTTATTCAACATGGCCAGAGGCTCAGCTTAGATGCAAACAAATGGGGATGCGCCTGGTCACCATTCATAACAAAGTCGACGTATCATTTCTTCTTAGCCTAGCTTGTCAAAGGCGATACCTGTACGACATCTGGATTGGCATCGTTAATGCTTTCCGAGGTATGATATCCGAACTTGACTTTTCCAAGGCTATAATGTCGCTCAGAGCATGAGGTTCGTCAATCACAAACCAGTCCTGGTTCTTCGGACCAGCTCGAACCCCTGAACCATTCTCCAAATCACGCTATTGTCATATATTTCCAAATATGCGTACAATAAATAGGATGACGAACATAACATCCTAGGAAGCACTGCACATGGCCAAAGTTAATCCACTATCTACAAACCATTTTGTGATATTGTTATCGAGAAAATAAACCATATTTCCCCTCCAATAGAACATGCAATCTGAACAACTGACGAATAATTGAATCTGCATGAAAAATAATATCTTGCAGCAATTTTCAGTCTATTTAAAACATTTTGAAGACTTGCATATTTTTAATCTGATGTTGACAAATTGATTTCAATGTTCACATGTGATTCCATACAGCTGGCTTCAGGTGGGATGATGGATCCCCGGCAAGTTTCACAAACTGGGGTACAAACGAACCTTCCAATGGACGAATGCAAGAAGCAGAGGATTGTGTCACAATGCAGTATTCGTCTGGTTATTGGGACGACCGAGCATGCAACAACAATATATACTATATATGTATGGGGGATATGGGTAGGTAGCAAAATAGTCTTCATGTAGCATCAGCTTCTCTTTAGGCCTACTGCTTTCTGATATGTCAATATGTACAGAAAATATTGTTGGAGAATTCTTATCTATGTTTGATTAACCTTCCTCTTCTTCGCTTATATAGCCCAATTATGTTAATCTAACCTTGTTTTGTCTCCATTATAGCGCCCTTTTCTGTTATTTCAAATATCTTATGATATTGTGGCAATAATACTACCAAACAATTCGCTTCTGCACTACTACCAGATAGACGGACCTATATTCATAAAATCTGATGAGGTCGAGAGGGAAAGACGTCAGGACAAAATCAAATATTCCTACGAAGTAGGCTCTCATTTGCAAATTGTCCGGTAATGAGTGAGTCCATCCGAATCCTTTCGTCGGCAAAATAAGGAGAACCGTTGACATTAGAACCTTGATTTTTGGCATGAACGTGCATTAGGGGACTGTTACCAGCAAGTTCTGAGCTGACCTACTTTTGATGAAAATTTGACCTACTTAGATGACATATAACATAACGCTTGGACCCCCAAGTCATCTAGGTGACCTCTTACATCACGCTTAGACCCCCAAGTAATCTTCCTCACCCTACTTCGTAGGTCCTGTGACGTTAGTCACACTACTCATGTTTTGTTAGTATATATCGCAAATTCAGATGTGTCGTTTGCATTCACAGTCAAGCCAACGAGACCTCCAGTCATATGTACGACCAAATCGACTCCCACGGCCACATTATCAGGTCATTCCTTTGAAAAGTCAACGTCAAATTCAGATTCCAAACAATCATCCATGAGTCCAGCCGGAACACATGGACAACACGGCAGTTTCAGTGAGATGTCATTGGAAACAAATCGAGAAGTCGGATCAACCTCCAAGTCGACACTACAGTCACCACAGACTCCCGGCAATTACAGAAACCCAAATCCAAACGAAGGTATGACGTGTTACCATGCATTAACGGGAAATTTGTTATTCACCCATGATGTAATTGCGTTTACTCGTAGCAATAGTGGCGTCTGCTGCCTATCCATTCTCGTTGAGATTTTCGTATAAATATCCATATTCAGTATAGTTTAAGGCAATCTGGAAATCAGGCCAGACTACTTGTCAGTGATAAGGATTACACGTAAAGAATACAATGTTGTCTTGCTGCCATCAGTGAATAGTGTTAACCGTCTCTCTCTTGCATGAAACCGTGTTTTTTTAATCAAATTGTCATATATCGTAATCTGTGCAATCTGAAACAATGCAAATAACATTTCAAGAAATAACAAGAAGCTGTACATTAGAAAGCAAACCAGTTGTACGAGATCATGTTATGTCTGTGCTTTATCTATCGTTATGGCTGTAAATGTAGCCTGGTATTCTCTTGTTATTATTCCAGGTATTGGGTCAAGTGATGGTGCTATAGCCGGTATAACTGTCGGTATAATCGGAGTGTTCGTGATCATTACGGCCGCTGGTATCATTACTATGAAGAAAGGAATTCCTCTTTACCGCAGCACTAAGTCTACACTTAGTCTGGTGATGATGTGAAAATTAAATAATCTTGTCAATCGGACAAATCCATGTATCATTGTTAATTGTCAGCTTTCTGACGAAGGTAACATTTTTCTTAGGTGCCTAGTGAATGCTTTCCTGTGAATATTGTGGTGATACTATTGTATGAAATCGGTAAAATTCACGGCGAGCATCTATTCTATCAATTTAACCCGTATATTTGTACTCTCAGACAGTTAATAATAGGTTACCCTTGACCACTGAGCTTCTGTCTGATCGGTTGTCTTCAACGACTGCATCAACCTTGTCGGAAATGCCAGATGATGCCGGTTTATGTTCCCATCAAATTGATTTCAATGTTCACATGTGATTCCATACAGCTGGCTTCAAGTGGGATGATGGATCCCCGGCAAGTTTCACAAACTGGGGTACAAACGAACCTTCCAATGGACGAATGCAAGAAGCAGAGGATTGTGTCACAATGCAGTATTCGTCTGGTTATTGGGACGACCGAGCATGCAACAACAATATATACTATATATGTATGGGGGATATGGGTAGGTAGCAAAATAGTCTTCATGTAGCATCAGCTTCTCTTTAGGCCTACTGCTTTCTGATATGTCAATATGTACAGAAAATATTGTTGGAGAATTCTTATCTATGTTTGATTAACCTTCCTCTTCTTCGCTTATATAGCCCAATTATGTTAATCTAACCTTGTTTTGTCTCCATTATAGCGCCCTTTTCTGTTATTTCAAATATCTTATGATATTGTGGCAATAATACTACCAAACAATTCGCTTCTGCACTACTACCAGATAGACGGACCTATATTCATAAAATCTGATGAGGTCGAGAGGGAAAGACGTCAGGACAAAACCAAATATTCCTACGAAGTAGGCGCTCATTTGCAAATTGTCCGGTAATGAGTGAGTCCATCCGAATCCTTTCGTCGGCAAAATAAGGAGAACCGTTGACATTAGAACCTTGATTTTTGGCATGAACGTGCATTAGGGGACTGTTACCAGCAAGTTCTGAGCTGACCTACTTTTGATGAACATTTGACCTACTTAGGTGACATATAACATAACGCTTGGACCCCCAAGTCATCTAGGTGACCTCTTACATCACGCTTAGACCCCCAAGTAATCTTCCTCACCCTACTTCGTAGGTCCTGTGACGTTAGTCACACTACTCATGTTTTGTTAGTATATATCGCAAATTCAGATGTGTCGTTCGCATTCACAGTCAAGCCAACGAGACCTCCAGTCATATGTACGACCAAATCGACTCCCACGGCCACATTATCAGGTCATTCCTTTGAAAAGACAACGTCAAATTCAGATTCCAAACAATCATCCATGAGTCCAGCCGGAACACATGGACAACACGGCAGTTTCAGCGAGATGTCATTGGAAACAAATCGAGAAGTCGGATCAACCTCCAAGTCGACACTACAGTAAACACAGACTCCAGGCAATTACAGAAACCCACATCCAAACGAAGGTATGACGTCTTACCATGCATTAACGAGAAATCTGTTATTCACCCATGATGTAATTGCGTTTACTCGTAGCAATAGTGGCGTCTGCTGCCTATCCATTCTCGTTGAGATTTTCGTATAAATATCCATATTCAGTATAGTTTAAGGCAATCTGGAAATCAGGCCAGATTACTTGTCAGTGATAAGGATTACACGTAAAGAATACAATGTTGTCTTGCTGCCATCAGTGAATAGTGTTAACCGTTTCTCTCTTGCATGAAATCGTGTTTTTTTTAATCAAATTGTCATATATCGTAATCTGTGCAATCTGAAACAATGCAAATAACATTTCAAGAAGTAACAAGAAGCTGTACATTAGAAAGCAAACCAGTTGTACGAGATCATGTTATGTCTGTGCTTTATCTATCGTTATGGCTGTAAATGTAGCCTGGTATTCTCTTGTTATTATTCCAGGTATTGGGTCAAGTGATGGTGCTATAGCCGGTATACTTGTCGGTATAATCGGAGTGTTCGTGATCATTGCGGCCGCTGGTATCATTACTATGAAGAAAGGAATTCCTCCTTACCGCAGCACTAAGTCTACACTTAGTCTGGTGATGATGTGAAAATTAAATAATCTTGTCAATCGGACAAATCCATGTATCATTGTTAATTGTCAGCTTTCTGACGAAGGTAACATTTTTCTTAGGTGCCTAGTGAATGCTTTCCTGTGAATATTGTGGTGATACTATTGTATGAAATCGGTAAAATTCACGGCGAGCATCTATTCTATCAGTTTAACCCGTACATTTGTATTCTCAGACAGTTAATAATAGGTTACCCTTGACCACTGAGCTTCTGTCTGATCGGTTGTCTTCAACGACTGCCTCAACCTTGTCGGAAATGCCAGATGATGCCGGTTTATGTTCCCATCATCTTTGAGTGTTATCCCTGACATCTTATATTGTCAGTCAAACTGCGTCTTGGAGCTCTTCATGGCTAATGCAGTTATAGTTATAATAGTTCTGCACAATGTCTGGTAATACGTGGGTATGCTAAGAGAAGATCAACTGTGTAGTGTTATCTAAGTAATGCAGGAACAGTATTTTCACAAAATAGCAAACTGTGTCTCGCTAAACATTAAACATTTATAAACAATGTTTCTATTCGTAACTAAATCAAACCTGCTTCAATTATTGCCTTTAAACTCCATTTAAATGCACAATCAAACGTAGAAAACGGAAGTTAAAACTAAAAATTATCTCCCCTAGGAGATAGAGTTATCCGCCCCTAGGAGAGCTCTCACTCTTTCCAACGTGGTTACTATATAAGACAATGCACAGCCCATTCTCTCCCTCTTTCTCATTGTAAATAACCGAGACCAGTAGTGAACTAGGCCGCGGTCTGAGGGGAAGGACGGGAGGGCGCATTAAATTGAAGCAGGTTTGATTTAGTTACGAATAGAAACATTGTTTATAAATGTTTAATATTCGTTGCCTAAATCGTAAACCTGCTTCAATTATTGCTTCAGTACCAACAGGTGGAAGGAGGGAAACCTCGGCCAAGTAGCAGATTCAAAGGCAGGCTAAGTAACCGCTGGGAAGACACAGACATGGATATGAGACATCAATAATCAAACAATTGAAACCCTGGTCAATGACAGTAAAAAGGTTAAAATGTGGATAAGATACAGTTGTACTTATCTTGATTGTCTACAGCCATGTAGCTGTGCTCGTGGTGTGGAAGTATTTTCTACCGAGAAAGGACCCCTACCCATAGAGTTGTTAGGTCTACTCGGGAAGCCATCTATACCAAGAGAAAGGGACCCCTACCACTAGGGCTGTTAGGTCTACTTGGTAAGGCTTATCTGTATGCAGATTCTTGGCTGTTCCTAAAACCGGGTGAAGCATAACTGGTCCGTGCCTAGAGGTCGCCAAGCCACACCACTCTCAGTCCACAAACGTCTACGTCCAACTTGCTTCTTGGGAGTTGATCGTAGATGACGCAGCTGAGATCATGAGAAGGAAGTCAGATTCAACCTGTAAGACACAATCAAAACCGCAATTAAGGTAAAGATCACACTCACCATGGAGTCAGGCATCTTAGAGTAATGATTTAGTGTCCGACATCTCTTAGAGGATCCAAGGTCGTCCATCTGACTTATTTCTTCCTTCAATATGTGATCAATCAAATGTGGACCAATAGTATGAATGAGATGAGATGATACAGCAATTTGCAGATTTGCTGCGATGATACAAAATGCCGCCCCCCCCTTTTTTTTTAAAAATTTAGTTGACCACGTGCTGGGCATCTATACGCGGCCCAAGCGTGGTCATCCTATCTGACTGGACTGACATATCTCTTAGATAGAAATTGGTGAACGTGGAGTTCGCCGTCCAGACAAGACTGGACAATGTCAAGGAGGGGCAGGTTCTTCCATAAATCTCAACAAAAGAAACCTGGCCGGTAAAGCCGAGGATAATTATGGAGTAGTAATAGAAGATACTAATCTAACCTATCTTTTGAGTGTCTTCCTCCATGTAGCTGGGATGACACAGATAAGGGAATAAACATGAGACAAACAATGAGCAACAAGAAAAACCCTGGTCAGAGACGAAAAGGGTAAATCATAGATATGATACAGATATACTTAATCTTGAGTGCCTCCATCCATGTAGCTGTGGTCGTGGTGTGATATGCAAACTCTACCAAGATGTCAGGATCCTCTACCACTCGGGTTGTTAGGTCTTCTTGGTCTTAGAGGGCGCCAAGCCACGCCGTTCTCAATCCACCAACGACTTACGTCCAACTTGTCTTGTGAGTTGAGCGTAGGAGACACAGCTGAGATCATCCAGAGGAAAGTCAGTTTCAAGCTGAAAGACACAAGCAAAACCGTAGTTAAGGTAAAGATTAAACTCTCAAAGTGTCAGACCTCTTAGATTGATGATTAGAGAGTCCATGGTCGTCTATCCGACTTATTCCTTCCTTCAAAGACGATCATGATGAAGTTTTAAAATTGAAACATACTTGAGAAAATGTTGGCTTGGAGAACCCGGGCATCGATTCCGGTACCTCTCGCATGCAAAGCGAGCGCTCTACCATTTGAGCTAGGTTCCCTGGAGCAAGATGGCTGCCTTGCTGCAATGGTGACAAAATTCTGTCCCCCCCTCTCTTCCTGAAAGAACTAACCACGTGCTAGGTAGCCCTTAGTGGCCCAAGCGTGGTCACACTATCTGACTGCACTGACATATCACACAGATAGAAATTTGTGAACGTGGAATTTGCAGTCCAGACACAAGAACTGGACAATATCTTGAAGGGACAAGTTCTTCCATAAAGGCCATGTGTAGCGATGGTACGAAACACATTAGAAGAAGTGGAAGCCAGTAGTGGGGGCGTCAATAGTATATCTACCTTCTGGCAATTGATAAGACTATTTTATGGTCTTCTTCAACTACGCGGCTTTTCTAAATATCAAGCCTTGCTGACCGGTGAAGGGATATGATAACCGTAGCCGAAAGCCGCGAACGAAATCGGTACGAGTAAGATAGTGACGGAAGGCTCGAACAGGATCTAGCAGAAGATCGACCACGAGGCCATGTACAAAGTCTGACAACGCAGGAATGGAGTACGACGTTGAGGGCACGGACCTGAACGAACAGACTCATTTTTGGCAATAAATTCAGGAATGGGCCGAAAAGAATGCAAGACCAATCCGCTGTCCAGGTCATAGAAGATCTTTCAAGAGCATAAAGATGAGACACTCTGGACGTCAAAGCAAACGCCGCCACAAAGGCCGTCTCATAAGACACAGCTTTTATAGACGCGGACTCTAAGGGTTCACAAGGTGGTAAATCAGGGCACACAGAACCACACCGATATCCTATTTCGGTAACAGTTGGCGAGTACAACGCGACTGTAATGCGAAGGCGCGAATAAGCGCAGAGATATAATCATTAAGGCTAAAGTCGGTACCAAAGGTAAGACGTAACACGCTAGCCAGAGCAGATCGATAGCCTTCCATGGTGCTAATATGAAACTCCCTATCCTGGTGAAGGTGAAGGAGGAAGTCAATTGCGAGGGAAATAGAATCGGGAACGGTATCACGTCCTCGGCACCAGGACCAATATAGGAACGTAGCAAGTAAGGTCCTACATATAATAAACAACCTTAAGGTTGATGACAGAACCATAATGTCAAAGTCTAACCATTGGTGTAACGGTCTACACAGGAATAAAGTACTTGATGGAGAAAGCCGGAAAAACTGTCCAAGTACACCACGAAAACATTGTGTTGTTTAAGCACAATCCTAAGGTAAATGGATCTCAACACAATGTTTGTGTGTTAAAGTCAAAATGGTTCTTTGTTAAAACAACACTGTGCTGAATTCAATTAAAGGTGACTAGTCCGTCATTCACATTCCCGCCGTCGTCCTCAGAGAAAATCCACGTCCATAATCCAAAGACCTATTCCATATAACAGTATTTGACCAAATACTGCTGATTCCAATACAATTTTGATATTCTGAACTCCAGACTGGAAACAGCAAGGTCTGGACAGAACTCTCTTCGTAGAGTAACGACGAACCTAAGTAAATCACAATGTGAAAAACCCGAGAAGAATTGATACAAGTGGAAAGATGACGCCAAACGAACGGACTTCCCCTCCCGCCGACGACCGACGATGAAGAATCAAAGGAGGTGCCGATGAATGGATATGAAATATGCATCTCGCAAATGAAGAAATGACGTGACAAACGGCATTATGGCGTACCGGAAACGTCTAACCGATGTAATAGAACGACGCACAGGTGTATGAGAGACACATGACGGCGTAATGAACATGCCGTCAAAGGTGTAATAGGAAAGCGTAATGTGAAAAAATGCGAGAAACGTTGTATATGATAAACAACGTAGTGATTTCCCAATTCACAACAACTTAATGTATATACATGCTCAAACTGGAGCAGGATACAAACTTATAAAAGTACACGACGTAACCGAAGGGCGTTGCAAACAGTAACCCCGAAGTCGGTTGTAATAAATTTTCCTTCTCTTTAAACGCAGTAGAGATGAACATATTAAATGTTTGTAGCGTTAATCACCAAATGTA